>JAKSZP010004415.1:0-72433 GCA_022478985.1 Massospora cicadina
TGGTAAAGAGTAATAAACTTTACGCTTTTTCTCCCCTGTTGAGTAATTGACTAGACCTAATCATTAGATATTCGATAGGGACATAATAATGTTAGCATGCTTAAAACTTATTATGGATCATATCAGATATCAGAGATTATGGACCAAATATATTCTTTGCTTATGCAAAGCTTAAGATCCGCGGCCTAGCAATTTCAATTAATAATAATTGACTATGATGACATGGGCTTGAGGGCTTTGATGGTTAATTTGGACTTAGATTAAGTTTTGACTTAATGACTTGAGTACGTGGGATTTGTTGGTCTATGTCAAAATAATTTTTTCATGTCGGTCAAGTTTTTGATCAAATTAATTATTAATTAGTAATATGAATCGCCTTAGTATGTGCTGCTGATTACACGTGAAAAAAAATTGGTTCAGCTACTTGCAGATGCATCCAAAATGCCCTCTTGAGAATGATGACGGTGTTTACTCTGACCCTGAGGCTGAGCAGGATGCCCTGAGCCAAAGTATTTGTAGACGTCCTTACAAACTTTTTACATGGCCAAGGGCCACTGAAAGTAAGGCGTCATGGGTAAGATGTGGTTAACATCAAAACCTATGAATAACCCTTGCATTTACACTAATAAAGGCATCCTTTAACTTCTGGATTAAGTTTATAATTTATCTTATAAACTTTTTGTGTTATCACTTTATTTTATACTAAAGTCGATTTTCACTTGGGATCAGCAAGATCAAAGCGGCGTGCCATCGTCCAAGTAAACTACAAGTTACAATTTAAGTACTACCAAGAAACAATATATTTTTTAAATTTTGATCACCATCCTGTCTATTGTCCTCACACAATAGACGCACGAAACTCCACCCCACATCTGAAGAAGATCCAGCCCTCTGAAGTAGAACCCAAAATTCCACACTCAAGTTTGTCATTGATTTTAAGGGCTTGCAGCCTCAGCCTCAAAAGGTGGAGGCGATTAACAATATGCAACCTCTGATGAGTATGAGAGATGTTCAAGTGTTCTTAGGCATGGTAGGATACTATCAAAGATTTGTAGAAGGGTTTGCAAAGATTGCCAAGCCTCTATTCCACTTGTTACAAGGAGGAGTTTGTTTTTGGTGGGCAGAGGAATGCCAACAAGCCTTCGAGGATTTAAAAAACAAAATGAGCTTGGCGCCTATCCTCTGATATCCTAATTTCAGCAAGCCTTTTATCATACAAACTGACGCCTCGTTGACTGCAATTGGTGGTGTGCTATCACAGATTGGGGATGATGGCGAGGAGCATCTGGTCGCTTATTGCAGCAGGACGCTGCATAAGCATGAGCATAATTACACGGTGACTGAAAGAGAATGCCTGGCTGTCATCTATGCTTGTAAACAATTTCAGGTTCACATTCATGGAACCAAGTTTCAATTAGTAACAGATCACAGCTCATTATAATGGCTCCACAATCTCAAGGAACCTGAAGGACGGTTAGCCCTCTGGGCTCTGAAATTACAAGTGTACAATTATGAAATTATTCATAGAGCTGGAGCAGCCCATCAAAATGCAGATGGACTATCGCGATTTCCTATTGTAGCTGTCCTGAGCAGTTTGGCTGATGAGCTTCATAAAAAAATGATTAACTGAAAGTATGGAGATGAACCACCCAAAGTTCAAAAAGTGATCAAGAGAGTATTAATTGACACCAAATATTGAAATGGAGTCCTATACAAACTTAAGCCCGATGGACAACGCTTAATCTTCCCAAAACCTTCCAACCAAATGGAGATTATTACACAAGCACACAAGGCTGTTGGACATGGGGAATGACCAAGACATTAGAATTAATTTGAGCCAGTTACTATTGGGATTCCATGAAATTTGATATCCAAGCTGTTTAATAAATGTCATTCATACCAAATTGCAAAACCTATGAAGTCAGATATGAAATACCATTTGATCAAACCTGACTGGGCCTGGCATACCGTGTCAATTGATGTAATTGGCCCTTTGCCTGTGAGTAGCCTAGGCAAAAAATACATAATTGTTGCTATCAACCATCTAACAAAATGGGTGGAAGTGAAAGCAATTCAAGGTGTTGGGGCCCTAACTACTTCCAAGTTCATTATGGATAATATTATCTATAAGCACGGATGCCCCCAGAAAGATCTTGATGGACAGAGGCACAAAATTTACTGCCCAAATGGTACAACAGCTAAATGAGTTGATGTCCATCAAAGAAGTGTTGTCAACACCATACCATCCTGAGGCTAATGGTATGGTAGAGCGAGTGAATGGCACTTTAGTCGGCATTTTACACAAAAAGGCAGCCTTAGCGCCTTTGCAATAGGCAACTTTAATTAGTGTGACCATGTTTGTGTACAATATCAGACACCACAGCAGCACATGCCACTCTCCGTTTTGACTTTTGTATGGTAGACAGCCCGCTCTACCTCCATTCTTATACTCAGTACTCAGTTCACTTGATGCAATTAACCCAAATAACTATCTCGAGCAACTATCAATGACCCTAATTAAGTTGCAATCTGAAGCTTATCAAAACATTATTAGTCAAAAAACTATTCAGAAGAGCTACAATGACACTAAACGAGCTATGGTGACTAAGTTCAAGGAAGGAGATTTAGTAGTATATTGTGACACTCATAGCGCAGGCCGCGCACACAAGCTAGCCTCACTTTGGAAGGGTCCATTTATCATATTAAATAAATCATCCAAAGATGTATATACCATTAAGGATCAAGGCGGATGGATTGCAAATTGAGTACATGTTATATTTTTTTAGTACTAGATGGTGAGTACATGCTATATTCCTTCATCTGTATCATAAAGAATAATAATAAAAAAGTTAAAGAAAAAATATATATAAAATTTGGACATAATAAATATAAATATTTAATAATGAAAAAAATAATAATTGCAAGCCATAGAGTTTAATTTATAAATTTGATGCCTCACTGGCATTAGAACTGCATACCTCTTCTTTGGTAGGGGGAGGAGAGTGCAATTGAACTGGAGAAGCCTGCAACGGAATTGGAGAGATAAAATTATATACAATTCCTGATTATCTAGACCCTGGCGGAGTTGTGCCAAACCCAAGAAAGCTTAGCACCAGGCACGCTGGCCCTGTCAACTTAGGAAAGGCCATCAAACTAAAGGGAAAGTCCATTGGTAGGGACTTTGGAATAGGCGGGAGAAATTCAGCTCTGGAGTAAATTCCGCTGAAAGGAAGATACAATTGGCAAGAAGACTCTCAAGACAGGGGTAAATAAAGGGGAGGAACTCTTTCACGCGAAACATTTGGGAATGGCCTCACCAATACCCTGCACATGTCAGACACAGTATTGGTGGGAAGCGATGAAGGAGGGAAGCAAACGAACTCACCCAAAAGAGCCATCTGGGGGACAAACTTATCAGGAAGCCCCTTAGTCGAGCTTTTAAAAAGGACTTGGTACAACACCAGGATGTGCCAATCCTTTGAAATCTAAGTCTTGAGCCCCAAAGCAATGTGAAAATCAGTATTTACATAGTGGGTTCACACCAAAGCCTAGCAACAGTAATGGAGAAAATAAGGGCCTGGTTGGCCTCAAAAATATCATATGTGGCAACCTCAGGAACAGTTGCAAGTGTGGATGACAAGTGGGTGTTCACAAGCTCTGACATCAAATTGAGCTCAAGACCCAATGAAGCCATGCTGACCACGTGAAGGGAGGAAGCAAGATTTTTTGAAGTGAAGATGTTAAAAAGTGAAAAAAAGAAGTCTGGAAGAAGATCCACTTCCAAAGCGAATTGATTTTGGATCAGGGTTTCCTTGGACTGAATGGCTTCAGAAGGCCGAAGAGATAAAGAATATGTCAAAAGGGGATCCCGCTCGACCCATTGGGATGTTTGACTGGCTGTACCTGAAGCCATGGAGGCTTGTTTGGGTTGATTGATTGGTGTTATCACAGCAGGTTGCGAAGCCAAACTTTCTATTATTATGGAAGCAAAGTTGGTTGACCCAGCTTGAAAACCCATGGGCAACACGCCCAAGTTGACCATTGCGCGCTGCATGGACTTGCTTAACCTTAGGAAGGCTCATATGTCTGAGGCGGAAAGGCTATTGAGATAACATTCATACTTTGAGGTGCGTGAAAAGTTAGACATTGTGACCCAAGAAGAAGGGTACCTGCTGCTTATATCCAGTCAATGCGGGGAAGTGTTGAGTAATTGACTGGACCTAATTGTCAGATATTTGATATGGACATAATAATGTTAGCATGCTTAAAACTTATTATGGATCATATCAGATAACAGCAATTATGGACCAGGTATATTCTAAGCTTATGAAAAGCTTAGTATCCGCGGCCTAGCAAATCACTTAATAATAATTGACTATGATGACATGGGCTTGAGGGCTTTAATGGGTAAGTCAGACTTAGATAAAGTTTTGACTTATTTGACTTGGGCACGTGGGCTTTTTTGGTCTATGTTGAAATTAGTTTTTAATGTCAGTCGAGTTTTTGATTAAATTAATTACTAATTAGTGATATGAACCACCTTGGTATGTACTGCTGATTACATGTGAAAGTGAATCAGTTCAGCTATTTACAGACGCATCCAAAACGCCCTCTTGAGAATGATGATGGTTTTTACTCTGACCCTGAGGCTGAGCAGGATGCCCTGAGTTGAAGTATTTGTAGACGTTCTTACAAACATTTTACATGGCCAAGTGCCATTGAAAATGAGATGTCATGGGTAAGATGTGGTGAACATCAAACCCTATAAATAACCCTCAAGTTGATACTAATAAAGACATTCAACTGCTGGACTTGTTTATAATTTAACTTATAAACTTTTTGCGTTTAGTATTTTACCTTGTATTAGTCAGTTACTACTTGGGATCAGTAAGATCAGGGCGGCGTGCCATCGTCCAAGTAAACAATAGGGTATATGATTTGAGTACTACCAAGAAGTTATAACTTAAATTTTAATCACCATCCTGTCTATAGTCCCCATACAATAGATGCCCTGAAACCTTATCTTACAAATAGAGAAGAACCAGCCATCAGAATAAAGCCCAAAATTTAACATCCCCTTTGCACAATTTTAAGTGATGATTGTTTTTATTTTAAATTTACCCACAAGACTTAATATCTGGATTAAAAAGACTTATTGACTAAGAGAAGCAACCCAGGTAATTAACCAACGCCAGCAACTTTGGGCCATCTGGTCCTTAAAACAATAAAAAGGATATATTGTAATAACCCGTGATCCCAACATTGAACATGGCTCTGAATTGCCTCATGAACGTGGCCCAAATCAGCATAACATAGTTATTAAATGGCAGAATTACCGCTAGAGTGGAAGCCCTAATTGGTAAATTGTAAAGTTAACGTGCTGTAAGCTCCTTTGGACACAGTGCTCTGAACCCCCGCAGTCCCATACACTACTTTGTGATCCACATCAGGCTTCAGCAGAAGATTGGCCACGAGCATGGTAGAATTTGCATTAAATTGGGGAACCAGCATCCATAATAGCTAGAAGTTTTGTTTCTGAACAAAAATATCACAGTAGGTACACTCCAAATAAGAAGGGCCATTGGTATTTTATTATGTGAATAAACAGGGGCTTTTTGTTACAAAGGAAGGAGGACATACCCATACCAACATGAGAATACTCCTGGGAGAGCTTTTCAATTGAAACGGCTATATTAAACCTCACTAGGGAGGCGAAGTCCCTTGAGGATCCAGCATTACTTAAGCCGTTCTGTTTCAGGATTTGCCATGCTTACAGCTTTTGCAAATCTCGTTGGAACTCAGAGCCTGAAAGGGAATAGTTGCTCTCTTAATGGAGGCTGAGTATCCTCCAGAAGCTGTTGGTATATTAAGTCGTCAGGCTGGGTTCTGAGACCAATGCAAAGAGACCCTTGAGAGTCATTAGGGACAATTAAATTCATATAAGCAGAGGTATAGCGTCCCATCTCTACTCTGATCAAGCTTTTCCCTGCTTGATCATACCAGATGTCACCACATACAACTGCTGGTTGCCTGAACAACTAACCACATAATGCCCTTTTTGTCTGAATTAGAAGTGAGCATTAATAAAGGGCTCATGTATATAGTTTGCGCCTGAAGGGCCAGCTTTAAAGTTAACTAAAGGATTAAAGTTAGACTGGTGATGGGGCAGCTGAACATAAGGAGGGTGAAAAGTTTCTGCTAACATATAAGGTGGACAAATACTACCCAACTGCTTATAACTGGGTTGTTGCTGTCCATATCCCAAGGAGTATGCCACAGTTTTACCAGGGGCCTTCCATCCACATTGGGACACTGAATGTGGCAGAGAGATGGCGCAAAGTGTTCATGAAACCAATAAGCCCCATGTCTTCATCCACTACATGAGACATAGCATTACACAGTTTACAATAGGGTTTGACTTCCGCCGTCATCACTATGCCTACATCCTTATCAGATAAAATATCTGCGCCTACTAAAATATGAACTTATGATGTGAATCGCTCAGCAAACTCCACCAGAGCCTCGTTTTTGTAAAACTGTATGGTAAGTGTCAGACACTTGCCCTCCCAGCTGCCAAAGAAGAGTGTTTTGGGTCAAAAGCAGCTAACAAGGGGAAATGTTGGCCATTTGTATATTTCCGATACTAACTCTAGTTGTTTGAATGATACCACTAATGATATCGGCCAAAAGACCCTTGTCAATTCTCAATGGAACACTAAGAATTGGGGTAATACATTTTATAAATAGCTCATGGGCAAACCTATCAAAAACATGTAGTCAGATTCCTCAGACTTTGGGGTTATCACCCAACAGTTCCTCTCCTGCTGCCTCTGGTTCAGCTAAAACGCCTACATGGGGACCACCCCTTTATAGGTGTGGGAGAGGTCCTCCGAGGTGAAAGTATTTTACCCAGTGGTGATTGGGTGAAATACATTAAAACATTTCCAAATGGGTACAACATGCCCCAAAACCCCATTTTGTCTGTTATTCGCCTAAATGTGCCCAACAATTCAAAGTATCTGATAAGCTAATGCACCATACCTCCTAATATGGGTATGGTTCAGACTATTCTTCATGCTACTCTGAAACCCTTCTATTCTTGAACTTTACCCAAGTTTAAATATGGAACACTGGTATCGAGTATGACACTTTTTCACTCTAACCTGCACCCCCACATAAAAATTAAAAACCGCTTAAATTTTCTTTTATTAGGAAAAAATTAATCTTTTAAGTTTTTTTTATAAATTTTTGTGGATATCCCGCCGCGTTCAGCACCTGTGAGCCAAAACCCTTGTCAGATCCCACCATAAGAAAGTTGGCCTTCCTCTGCACCATCTTAGCTGCACCCCCAAACAAACAAAGCACAGTCTGTTTTACCTCTTGATAAGATAAAGAACTATTTTGAGGTAACAGGTGACCAGATTGGCACTCTCCACGTCCAAAGTGGACAGCAACAGTTTTTCTTTCCGTCAATCTGTGGCCCATCCAAGGTGAATTTTATTCGTTTAAAGTACCCGTGCATATTCCCATCATGATCAAAAGGGCAGTGACTTCTTGATCTAAACAAATTCACCTTGTTCCAGGATCCAGCTGCGAGGAAAAGCCAAAATAGGTTCCAAACGATTGGGGAAACATTCCCTTGTGAACTAGCATAAGGTCACGCGGATGGATGTGAACCCACTGAAGTAGACTTGGAAGAAGTTGTGTAGCAAGGAGGGACTGCCGCAACCTCTGGGGATACTTACTGGCTGGTCCATAACATTCTTCTCCTGACTCGCCACTTACTGCACCTTTCCCTCCTGTCCCAGCTTTTTCAGCAAAATGTTCATTGAATATTCACTCAGCTTTAACTGAGTAACACTGACACCATCCAACTTGCACCTCCTGTTGAAGAGCTTCAAACTAATTTGCAACTTGTGGTGGTATTCCCACTGGAGTCCAGTTTATGTTCCATTTCCTGAAGCCATGAGAGAATGTCCACCACTGTGCTTTGCATTCTTGCATGCTGTTATTCAGTATCACGCATTTGTCATTTGGCGTCATCTACTTGATTAATGAGGGAAGCTCACTCTTGCACCAGCTCCTCATTGGCTTATCAAATGGTATCCAATTGCAATTGCATGTCCACATACTCTACCATCTCAATGAATGGAAGGGTAATTGCTCGCTCTGATCCACCCGACTAGCACTTTCCAACTTGTAACCTGACTCAGAAACTGCTGATAAATGGGGGACACGAAAAAAGAGATGAGCGTAAGGTCAGCCATCCACTGATTACTCCATTTAATGCAAAGTTGACTAAATTCAGCTGCCACAAAGTCAATGTGATTTATTATTCACCACTCTGTCAGGGAAACCCCATCTCTAATCTGAGCTATTGCGGCTTCAAGAGATTCCACCCATTCCACCAGGTCCATCATAGAACGTTTGGATTGCTTCCAATGTGGTGATGTCCCAAATCCATTCCACCAATAGGCCACGCTGATCCAACAGTTCCCTATTACTTGAGGTAACTCCTGATTCAACTCTGAACCAAAACATATAAACGACAGTGGGCATCCGCAACACAGTGATCTACCTGCATTAGAGCCTCCTGAACCTCTAAAAAGAGTGATCAAGGAAGTTGAATAGAAGATGTGTATCATTCTGCTGCACTTGAACAAACTGCATGACGTCCCCAATATCAATGTTGTGGCAGGCCAGCACATGCAGTAGCTGGCAGATCAACGGCTGCATGTATGTGACTAAATATTTCTTCATTATTTAGGTAACTAGCTGATGAGACAGCCTTGTGGTAGTCATGTTGAGTTAGGATATATACAACGCGTAGCAGGTTTCTTGGTCCCGTTGATTATAGATAATCTCAGAGCATGCTCCCCTACCTCATCTTTGAAGAGTCAGTACCCCTGCAAAAGCCATTCTATAATGCCCCGCAGCTGCTGGGGGTCACGTTTGTAGAGCGACCTTGTTGATCCGCTGCCAACTCAGGACAAGTTCCTAATTGCAAGTCAATAATAGCATCTTCATCACCTGGCTCTGTCACTGTGAAAAGTGCTGGTTCATCATTTGATGCTTCTTTAGCTTCCTCAGCATATCAAGCATGAAATCCATTCAGGGTTTGGCGTAAAAAGTGAAGGCTCATCATGATGCCCTAGTGCCAATAAGCTAAAGTTGACCAGTGGCTCTCTGTAGTGAGCACTACTGTTAAATTCTCAGCGTAGCGTGTTGATTACGCCGAGCTGGTTTGCACAGGGTATTAACCACTGAGCAACCATATTGGACAATATGCAGATTGCCAACTTTTTGAAAATAAATTGATAAATATAATATATGGAGCAATCACCCCGATCAAACCTTCTTATTATAACAGATGCAGAACTTATCTGCAGACTACTAATAAACCTCTCCCACTCATCCTTCCGCCCAACTCTTATCTTGGCAAACCTAGTCAAATCCATCCTATGCTTATTAATCTCCTATTCTTTCCCTTCTAGGAGTTTTTGTCTATCCTGAGGTTTTTTGGAAATCCCTCAATTTGCCAGATTATTGATATTTCAATCAATATGCTTCATATTGATATAATTTCCGCTCAATCTTGATGCTCTCATCAATTCTATTTTTAATACGCTGGAATGTATAGTTTATTGTCCAGTCATATCAACTTCTTGACATATGTCCACTATTATTTCTGAAGAAATAGACCATTTTTTTGTCCTCCATGTTGTATTGATGTTTACCATACCCCAGGAGGTGGTAAGTGATTGGGGGCCGCAATTTACAGCCTGGTTTTGATTTGCCATTTTGGCTATTATAAAGATCCAGCCCTGTTGGTCCATGTCGTATCATCCCAGTCAGACAGGAAGATAGAGTGAGTCAACTGGATACTTGAACAGTACCTCTGTTGCTATGCCTCTGCTGCTCAGGATACCTGGGCCACACTTATGCTTATGGATCAATTTGCATACAACAATGCCACTCATTTGTCAATGAGGATTTCCTTTTATGAAGCCAACCTGTGGTATAGCCCCTCATTATTTGTTGGCTCATATCTTTACCCCAAAGTACCTGCTGCTGAGGAGCAGTTGAAGAGGATCTAGAGTACCCAATCTTTGTTTTAAGGTCATCTGACAAAGGAAATAAATTACAAGCAGTTTGCAGATTGCAAGTGCCTTCCCACCCATGAGATTATTGTGGTGTCACAAGTAATGCTGAATATGTGACATTTGCATTTGAAAGTCCCCTTTTGGAAGTTTGCAAGCAAGCATCCTGGTCCTCATATAATGGAGGAGGGTATAGGCAAAGGGGTATTCTGTTTGTCCCGTTCTGCACATTGGAAGAAGCACCCAGTCTTCTATGCTTCCCAGTTGTCCTCGTTAAAGGAAGGCACACACAGACCAAGAACCAGTGGTTATTGAGGGCTCAGAAGAATTGGAGGTGGATGTCATATTGGAATCTTGGAAGTCCTGTTTCTCATTACAATATTTGTTGGCCTAGAAGAGATTTCACTCTTATGAAAAAAAGCTGAGTGCCTGAAATTGAATAAAATTGCCGCAATCTTTAGGGGCTTTTCAAATTACCCATTTGGAGGCTCCCCACCCCCTCAGAATGTTGTCACTATCTTGGAGATAAAGTTACCTAAGGCGCACAAGAATGTCACACTTGCCCAGGTTCCTGGTGGAGGTGATTCCCCAGTTCATTAAGGGAAGGGTAATGTAAGCCTTGGGGAACAACACTTGCATCTAGATTAGAATTACTCATTTTGTATCAAGAAAGGGAAAAGATGGCGGTCATTCCTCTCATCACCCTGGGCAATTTAGCCCATGTGGTAGATGAGAGGTGGGGAATATATCCCCCAAGAATTACGCATCTCCCTCCTCTGATCATCAACCTAGAGTTAATGAGGGGAATATAGGAGGTATCTCAGGAGGTGGCAGTGGTTAGAAGTCATCGTCAGTGGAAGGTGAACAATGATTGTCACTGAGAGGTATAATCTATTAGTTTAAGTTATAACTGGAAGAAAGAAATTAGTAACTTTAAGTCTGGAAACCCAACCTCTTAGGCTAGATCTCGAGAAGTTCCTTTACAGAGGAAAGAAAGGACTTGAAACTCCTGTAGAGCCCTTGGTTTAACCGGGTGGATTGACCCATGTTGTTGATGAGCGCTGTTTAACTGCTCTAGCCCTTAAAAACCCACCACTTTACCCCCTTTCCTTATTCTTCCCTTATAGATAAGATCAAGGGGATCTGTAGGGAGGTATTCCTAGCCAGAGGCCACCAGAAGGACCCACACCCTCATCTGGTCCCCACCCTGTCACCTTCCACACTCTTGGAAACTTAAAATCAACCTTAAAAATTCAAGAAACCTGTAGTAAATCAGAAGATCCAGTTTGGCATTAAGATTAGAAATTCTGGTTCTTAGGGCGCCAATCTAATTTAATAATTAGTCCCTGACTATTTTATTTTAATGTAATTTATATCATTTGTCAAAATTGACATCAAGAAAACCTATTCTGCCAAGATCCCAATCTAAGCAAATCTGATCAAGTTTGGATTAACGAGAGTACCCTTACAGCTGATCTGGAAATTACGTTGTCAGAACTTTTACAACCTTAGACATAAGCTTACTTATGACCCTCAAACCCAGGTTGCTCGTTGCAAGCGCATCAGCTAGCCCAGTTCAAACCCTCCTACAGTTTCTTCCCCTAGCAAGTATTAAAGACATCCACCCCTACTAGGGTTGGTTGTTGGTTCATTTTTTATCCTAAGTTCTAATGAAAAATTCAGTCACAACAAATACTCTCCATGGGCTCCGCCATCATATTTCCTGCATTTTTTGCTTTAAACCCAACCAAGAGCGCCACCATTAGCGTTCTGGGCTGATGACCATTGAGTTGACTCTCCAATATAACCATTCAGAGACTCATCATGTGCTAACTAAGGTGATCAGATTACGCTCCTGACCTGCTTTCCCAATCCGCCATTCTTGATGAGCTGCCTGATCTTCCAATTCCAGTTTGCCAACCCAACACTGGTTCAGCGCAATCTGACCAATCAAAAATTGTGCAATCCCTCACCCACGATGGACATCATTATCCGCCTAACTCATTACACTACCCCACCTCTGAGGCGTTGTAATCCAGGCAATAAAAATACCCTATTCCTCCAACTTCGTTGAGTTTCCCAGGAGCGTCAATCGCCTTCTTTTGCAATCTAGTTGCTAAATCCAGGTGCTAAATCAACTATAGAAAAGCTCCTCAGGGAAATCCGCATCAGTTGATGTAAACAAATTGATCTGACATTTTATTGACTTTTCTAATTTCGCGTGGGAAAACAACGCACCTCAGCAACCACATGTCACTGCCCAAGATCACCTAGTACTCTAACCAAACCAAACTGATTTAATACAAACCCAATATCCATTTTTTTGATTTTTAATTGAACCTGTGGGTTCTCATATATAAAACAAATCTGAAAATCATGGCCCAATATCAAAGGTCAACAACTGCTAAATTTTGAGAATGGTCATCCTCCATGCCTCTACCACCTTTTAAAATGCCCTAGCAAGATCCGCGGTTGCCACCATTGAAGCCATCTGGTTTGATATGGGGCCTCTGGTATGTTGCTTAACTTTTATTTCCCTCACAGAAACCATAGGACGTCCTTCTTTTAGGTCACTAGAGATGCCTTGTCACTGGTAATTCTGGGATATCCACTGGGATGTTACTCACTTAGATTGGAAGTCCAGTCTTACTTTAATTGGAAGACTCCATGGCATAATGAGCTAACCACTACTCTCAGAACTTTCTTCCCTCCTTCTTGGATCATCTGAAGCAGTTTCTTATATGTTCACAATGAACTTACATTCCTTTTGTCACCTAGTCTCATGTTAGTCACTTGTTTTACTCTTCAGTGCATGCAAACAACTTATCTTGTCACAGAGCAATGACCATACAACACCAGGAAATCAGACTGCCCCTTAGTAGGTGTGGTGGTAGTTGGAATTCCACCAGTACCCTCAAATGATATTACAGAACAGGTGTTTGATAACTTGGCGGAACTTTATGTGCGCTTTGCAGCTGGGGTATCAAAATAAAACTCCTACTGATGCACAGAGAAGTTTAGCTCTCTTAGACGCCTTGGAAGGGTAATATCGCCCGTTGGGTCAGAGGTGTGCTACGTTCTGCAAACAAAATGGGAAATCATACTCCATTATTTTCTCATACATGCTACAGTACAAGCTCCTGAATCTAGAGAAACCCGCCTCTTTCGCCTCTTCATCCTCTACCAGGGTGTCTCTGATATGTCTTCGCTCAATAAAGCAAACACAACATTCATGCCTTCATTTGTGATAACTACTGAAGTTGCAGTGTCAGCCTTTATAGCAGCCTTGGACACTACTACAGCTAGCAATCCCTCATGGGGTTCTCTCCAAATTTTAATGGAGGCAGCATCTTCCTTAGCTTATTCAATTAAGGGCAAAACCCCACCACATAAAAATATATTCATTGGCAGTCATGTCATCCCCTTATTCAGCAAATCCTCCTCACGCTAGTTCATCTCAGATTAAGACATTTGGTCCTGTACCTACAGGGAATAAGGTTCCAGAGCGTTTCACTGGGGTTGCAGTGGTATCTCCTTATCCTCAGGGCACTCTGGAGAGTAACAAAGTACCTGCCAAGAACCCCTTTCTCCCCACACCTGAAGAAAATTTTATCATAAATGTTGAACCCAGAAGACTATACTTTAAACCCAATTAAATGGCCCAGGTGGAAGCCCACACAGATGACCAGGAAACAGATCTTTATGCCACAATTTAGAGTTCTACTCCTACCATGTCAATTCCACTTGTTGCACAAGATCACAAAGGTCCCTCTAAGACGTTGACACCATAAACTCTTTCCCCTGAAAGTGAGATGAATAAGATCATAGCTGTTGATCTACCAACCCCATCTTGTCCGTGGACAAAGAGAATCTTGTAGATTACCTCTTTGAGAGTACTCAATGTAGATCACTTGTGAGCAAAGGTCCTCAATTGATTATGGTTCCAGAACCACCTTCTGCTGCCCACTCACTTCATGAAAAATAAAGAAGATCAATCTTACTTTTTGTTTACAAAAGTAACTTCAGAGTAGGGATACGTGAGGTTACAGTGCAAGCACTCCTTGTTGTACGGGCAGTAGGCAACTTCATGGATTTAAGAGTGGCTCACTCTATGGACCTGGACACTGTACTAGCCCCCTCAAAATTGGGCGCCTCATTTGAGCCAATAACTTGCCAAACCATTCAGCGCAAAGTAAAGTTTCTCATGCATAAATATTGCTTTTCTGACTTCTTTTCAGCAGTACCTTATCTACTGTAACCTGTCAACATGGGGTAGGGTGGTGGCGCCGTCAATAGGTGAACATCAACCTTGATCTCAACTTCTTAATGTTTGACAATAAGAGGTGCAATGGGGAATTAGATTAAAACTCTCAAGACAAAGGCTTTACTTAGCTCAATGTCTCCCTCTGAGATGTCTCTTTTTGGACCTCCACCAGGATTTTCCAGATTTTTTTGGACCCATCCAAGGATATTTTTGACAAGAGCCTTTGTTGTGATTTTTCCCACCTTTCCATTATCCTAAATTACCTGTTAGATCTTGTTGGGAATTTTTCCCATATTCACAGCCTGCTAGATTACCTGGTATTGCTAGGGGAAAATTCCCTAAGGCGAAGTAAATTGAAAAATTGGTTGGCCCAAGTTTTGGAGGAACTATGTTCAGGGGATATTGAGATATTCGCCTGGTCGTATCTGTCTGGGATTGATCCAGATGAATACTTAAGATATCATTAGGCGGACATCGATGAATCCCCCCCTTGGGTTGGGACCATCTAGTACTAAAAAAAAGATATCATTAGGCGGAGTTGCTGACGAAATAGGGAATCTGATAGTGATTATGTTATAGTTGGATAACTTAATAGTGGGAACCAATGCCAAAGATAAGGATTGGCGACAGGAGGCCCAGAAGGTGAAACTTCAGGCTCTTCCTGACCTGAAACACACCTTAGCCTAACGCTGGGTGCAAGCAAAGCATGCCCAGGTTGGTACTAATGGGGTCAAAACGCCCAGCCCCTTATCTTGGCCCAGGCACTGAAGCAAACGATCTATGTAACAAACAAAGATGGTTTGATTCAGTTAATTGGAGAACAAGGGTTCAAATTCCGTTTGAGTTACAATATCTTGAGCTTGGTTAAAATACAGCTTTAATTGATCACTCAAGTGAAGGCACTTTTGGTGTATTTTACAAAAATGGATGGAAGCGTTTGTTTATTGGAATGTCAAGTCTTGGGCATACTTCCACAAAACCCTAATTCCCCCAACCCGCTTTAAATATGTTTTTTGCAACCAACATTCCTCGCTGGTTGACTTTCTTAAAAATAAATTTATCCATTAATCTAAGTTTTACTTATGGTTCCTTGGGAGAACTTGGTTGGCGGACCTCTTTAAGGAGGTCTCCAACTATGTGGGCCAATTCCCCCTATCACAATTTACTAAAATCCCATGTTCTCCCTTGAGCAGCTCAGGTCCCCTCCATATCGAGGCATCCAAGCCTACTGGCACCGAGTTACACCTGATTATGGACTCCCCTCTGGGGTCCACTCAAGCGGTGCTGTTTCTCGCTTACTGGTACTATATGTCACGCTCTACACCCTTGCCTTGGGTACCCTTTGCACAAGCACCGTTTGAGGTGCCTTGTTTCCCATTCTCTTAATGGCTAGTTCCCTAGCAGTGTGGGTTTGCATCCCACATCACCTTTCTGGGAATGAGAGAGTTACAGACAATCTTTTAGAAGATTAACTATCAGGTGTACCAATTGGGATTGGTCAGGTTTCATCAATGACTGATTGGGAATGAATAGCGAATTGTAAGGCGAGTGATGCCACCTGAAACTAGCAAATCAATCAGTTGGTGAAGTGACCTGCCATAATGGGTAATAAGTCCCATTACCTAAGCGGGTAGCTAGCCAATTATGGTTGGTTCACTTGGATTGAGAGGAAAACGTTAGGGACACGTTTTCTGAATCTTTCCATTTGAGGTCTTGAGGATGTCCAATGATGGAATCCTAGCCAGGATGGGGAAGACCATCGCTGCCAAGACAAGGATGGGTGGTTTAATGGCAACGGCTGCCATTTTATTGAAGAGGTGTCAACCAGGGTCAGACAGCCAAGTCCCCTAATATATAATTACCTAGGATTTACTATAATAAAAACATTATTATTATCTACAAAAGCATTTTAATCTACAGTTATTGATTTGGTGTATAGTTAGACTATCAGCTTCTATTGTGTCATTCTATCTCAAGGATAATATTGCAGAAGGCAATAATTGGAAGACTCTCAGAGAGAGGAGTAAATATCCGAGTGGGGATCTAGAGACAAAGGAACCACAATCAGGGATACCTGATAACTGTGTGTTGAGCTGAGAGAGACTGTCACCAGGGTATCTTAACAAAGATCGGGTGGACAAGAGTATAGTGAATGAATCCCTTCAAGTATGACTTACAGAGTATTTAATTGGAAATACTGTCTGAGCGTTGAGCTGAATAACAGTTCAAACTCAACTATGGATAATATTCTCCATACTATTATCAATTCATATTACATTTTACACAACGTGACAAAGCGCTCAAGAAAATCAAACCTGTGCAGTAAAAGGGTTACTGGGTTGATGGCTGATAATCAACATAGAGTAAACTTTTACAAGTTGGTGCTCACTACAGGGGTAGTTGAGTTGAAGAGTATAGATAAATGATGTTCTTTGAAGATGTTTCCAATTTTGGAAATAAGTTACTGAAGAAAATAATGAAGATAGAACGTGAAGAGGATCACGTTCAGTGGCGTTCACCCAGCTCAGCAGTAGAGCTCTGAGTGAAGCAAGTTGAAGATACTCAAGTTCAGGAAAAGAACTTGCAGCCTAGATATGGAACTATTTAGTGCTGCAAGGAAATCAATTCCAACAGACATCTACTTGAGATGAAGACCACCAGCAGGGCCAACTTGGGTTGGAATTGGGCCCGCTGTAAATAGTCCCAAGGGAAAGAAGGATTAACTCAGGTTGAAATTGGATCCGCTTTAAATAGTCCTGAGGAGAGAGTGTTTAGATGAGGCATTGGACAAAATAAGAATTAATCAATCCGGAGAATTGGATTGCCATACAAATGAAGAGATGAAGTCAATATAGGAAATGATTGATCCAAGATAGTGGAGGAAACCTTTTGACTCAATAACCTTATCACTGGTCAGAAGTTGCTGGATATGAGTTTATCAATTTAGAAGAAATTAGATGAAGCTAACGAGACCAGAACGACCTGTGTAATTAAGGATAGCCATGAAGGCTGAAAATCTTTTTCAGGAGAAAAATGAGCTGGGCAATTGGACGAAACTGTTGGCTGATGAGATAAGAAAATCCAAAGCATCAGTTGCAGAATAAGAGATGAAATTAAGGCCTGTTGGACGAATTTCCAGTTGGGATTAAAGGCATAATAAAGGAGAATTGCTAGAAGTTGGAAAGTATAGCCTATACGTGAGGAGACAGCGCTTCTGGTTGTATAGGGTATAAGGTCAATACTAATCAGTGGTATTGAGCCTAAGAAAAAATAGTTTCAATATTTCCTACGGACCTCTGAACCATTAAATGGTTATGTCCCGAGATTTTGGTCAAGTCCTAGAAGAGGACCACTGAACCATATGGTTGATTAAATCTTAAGAGGATAAGATTTTGAACCATGATAACTGGTAGGTTTAAGTACCAAGGACCCAGTTTGGATGAAGGTAAAAGAAGGACCTATGAGCCTTTTTGTAGGTTGCAAGTACCATTGCAAAAGAAAAATACAAAAAATATATAAAATATTAAAATATCGATTTTATGGTCTATGAGTTTCAGACCTAAGAAGCGACAAGAAATCCTGACAGCTGAATGGAGGAAATTCTACAATTGATGAGATGAAATTATCAGCTGGGGTAGCCAAAAGCATCAACCTATTGGTTGATTGGGAGCAGCTTGCTGATCTGCCAGAAGGCCAGCAGGAGGAGGTGCTTGAACTATTTGAGAAAAATTGGGAAGTGTTCGCTCAGGACAACCACAATTTGGGATGCACACAAGATGTAATCCACAAGGTCAACACTGGGGAATATCTACTGATATGGATGAGACTGATCCAAAGATTGAAAGCTGCCAAAGCGGTAGTGGAGGATGAGATCAGCAAACTAGTGAAGCATGGGCTTCTAGTTCCATCATCAAGTCCCTGGGCGAGTCCAATTCTGATCATGAAGAAGAAGGATTGATTGAACTAGGTGGTGATTGACTACTGGAGGCTGAACAGAATTATAGAGAAGGATTCATATCCCCTACCGAGGATTGACAATGCGCTGGATCATTTAGGAGAAGCAAAGTATTTCTCTTCAATGGATATGATCTCAGGATACTGGTTTTTGACTTGCCAGAAGAAGACCAAGAAAAATGCATGATTATTACCGCGCAGGGGCTATATCAACCAACGAGGATGCCCCAGGGTCTTTGCAATGCGCCTGCAACATTCTAGAGGGCCATGGACGCGATACTAAGCGACTTGAAGTTGTCATGTGTCCTGGTATATCTGGACAATATCATCATGTTCAGTAGGACGTTTATTGATCGCCTGCACCACTTGGAAGAAGTTTTAAGCAACTGTCCACGGCTTTCTTGAAGATCAAGCCAAGGAAGTGCCACTTCTTCAAGAAAGAGTTGGAATAACTGGGATTTGTGATCAACACAAGTGGATTGCAGATGAAAACCCAGAAGATAGCAGCTATAGAGAATATGGCTGTACTAAAGAGTGTCCAAGACATCCAAGTATTCCTTGGGAAAATCAGATACTATAGAAGATTTATCTAGGACTTCACCTGAAATGCAAGACCTTTATTTCATCTATTAAAGGATCCAAAAAAGGATTTGTATGGAATGAAAAGGCCCAGGACTTCTTCAATGAGTTACGCCGGTATTTGATAGATTTTCCAATTCTGAAATATCTTAATTTTGATTGGGAGTTTATCATTCAAACTGATGCTTTGTTGATGGCGATTGGCGCCAACTGAGCCAAGTAAACAAACTTGGGGATGAGCGTCTGGTGGCGTATGTGAGCTAGACACTCTCAGCTGCTGAGAGGAACTTCACCATGACTGAGTGGGAATGCCTTGTGGTCATATATGCATGCAAGAAGTTTCAGATGTACATTCACAGAACGCACTTTAAGGTGGTGACAGACCACTATTTGCTGCGTTGGCTACACAATCTAAGAGAACTAGAAGGACGACTGGCCCGTAGGGCACTTAAGCTTCAGGCTTACAATTATGAGATAGTCCACTTAGTGGGGCTTCTCATCAAAACGCATATGGCTTATTGCGGTTGCCAATGGTCCAGTTGGTATACTCACAGGTGGATGAGCTATTCCAGAGAATGGTCCAAGGAAAACTTTTGGGATAAACCCTCAGAAATCTAAGGTGCACTTCAAAAGTGATGGAAAACAATGATACTATGGATGGACAAGTATTCAAGATGATCTTCAGGAAGTGGCTATTATTTCCAAACCCATCAGAAAGAGCAGCGATAGTACAAGCAGCTCACAAGGTTGTCAGGCATGAAGGCCTGAGGAAAACAACTGACCATATTCGCCAGTATTATTACTGGAAATCAATTAACTATGATGTTGCGGATCATCTGGCTTGTTGCATGGAGTGCCAGCTGCACAAACCACACAAGAATACAACTGGATACTGACTGTTACGCCCTGGATTTGCCTGGCACACGGTGTCCATTGACATGATGGGACCGCTGATGATGAGCACAGGAGGAGTCAAGTACATCACTGTTTCCATCAACCATCTGACGAGATGGGACAAAACAAAGGCCCTAACCAGAGTACACTACCAGTACTGTGAGACTCATCCTGGATCAAGTGGTATACTGGCATGGATGTCCGCAAGTCCTATTGAGTGACAATGGGACCAACTTCACGTCTCATGTGATCCCAAGGTCAAACAAAATAATGGGAATCCAAGGTTTCATGTCAGTGCCATACTGGCCGGAGATGAACGGACTGGTAGAATGGGTCAATGGGATGCTGACTATAATGCTAAGGAAGCTAGTCGCAGGGTGAACTTCCGCGTGGGGAATGTACCTGAGTTTGGTGATATTTGCCTACAACATTAGTCATCATACGGCGATGGGAAAGACACCATTTGAATTATTAAACAGAAGAAAGGCCTCATTGCCGCTGATTTTATATTTGGTGGTAAAACCTATGCCAGGGATGATTACCAAGCAATACTTGAGCTGACTGACGAGTATCCTGATTGATATGCAATCACAAGCATTTGATACAACCTTGAGGAAAAGGATACAAGCGAAATTGATGGATGATAAGAACTGACTGGCATTAGAAGATATCAAATAAGGGAAAGAGTCGACTATTGCAATATGCATGGTTTCAGATGAAGAAACAAATTAGATGCATTGTGGTTGGGTCTGTTCGAAGTAATCGCCAAGATGGCAACTGATGCCTACTCCATCAATAATTTCTTGGATGGAAAGAGTTGTAAATCGAGTCCACGCTAAGTATCTAAAGAGTTGGATCAAGGAAAAAATAAAAGAGTTCCCAAAGGGCTAATGGAACATTAAGTTGGTCATGTCCTAATGATTAGGTCAAGTCTGAAAAAAGGACCTCTGAACCAACCTAGATGGTTAAGTCCGAAAAAGGACCTCTGAACCCTGGAAAACTTGTAGGTTTAAGTACCCAGGACCCAGTTTTGGGGAAAAGATGGACCGTTAACTGAAACAAGGTCAAGTCCCATAATAAAAAAGAAGAATAAAGATAAAAAATTTGATAAAAGATATTGGAAAAAAGATAAACTGCATAGATAAAAAGCCAATATATTTTATATTTTTTAATTTACTGATTGTCCTTGGTATGGGGATGATTCCGCATATGTTGCCTCTTGGGGGAGAGAGGATGGATCGCGTCAGGAATAAACAGCTTGTCAAAATCAATATACATTGGAAACTTGCGAGGGCGAGACCTACACAAAATCAAGTTTGTTGAGCAGATGATGAGCCCTGAGAAAAAGTGACTAGGTGAAGGGAAATTGAGATTTCAGAAGATGCTAATTGTAAAACCCTGGAGTGGGGAGGAAAGCAGCAATAAAGAAAGAGTCAATCAGCAAATAACCCTGAGTAATCCCAATATGGCACCAGAGCCAGAAGATTTGTCCTGAGCACCTGCCAATGGGTTTCATCAAGGACACCAGACATGTGGGCCAGAAGCAAAGAAGGAATACTCGACGGGGGTTGCCAAATCATGCCCCCTATTAACACCATCAGTGGAAGATACTGATGGGAAGCTCCGGAGAAGAGATAGTTGTGCAGAGAGTGGATCGCATCCTGCAAGTGGCAACTATGGACTTTGCAGAAGATAAAGCTGAATGAAAGGTGGAACCCAGGTGAGGCTGGAAGCTTTGTGGACCAACTTCTAAGAACTTGGCCAGCAAAGCAAAGAGCATAAGCTGCAGTATCCCAATCCAGAAGGTTATCAAGATCAGAGGGATTCAGTGATAATGTCAAAGCCTTGGTACTTAGGTCCAGAGTTCAGAGTAGAGGAGCTCAAAGTGTATGCTGTTACCAATTGAGAGCTCGGAGACCAGAACAGCGGGTTTGTAAAATTGGCCAAGTCAGAAGAGAAACTCAGGGAGCAGGTCCAACCCAGCCAGAAACAAACGATCCAGAGCAACTGACATAATCTCCAGAGCATCTACAGTGATGTTTGGAGCATCAGCGAAAGGAGCTGAATCCAGGAGGGTTTCAAAGTACAACTCTGGAATTGACTGCAAGGGAAGAGTCAGCCAAGAGTTGTTTGAAATGATGGCCAGCCTGGTTTCAGAGGGATTAGTTACCATTTCTGGTAATTCAATGGAAGGATTAGCCACTTGCGCCAGACTAGGCGTACAAGTCTTGAAAGGACCATAAAAAAGGTTCCGTTGAGCATCCTGACTCATCTGCTGGAAGAGAAGGAGGTCTGGATCAGACAGACTATTGAGGAGCTGCTGGTAGTGAGATTCAGAATCTGACATACGAGCTGGATGATAGGGGGATGTCAGACTTATATAGAAGTTGACATTATGCACTCTATAATCCATTAGGCTCCAACTTTGGGGAGTTAATCTCAAAATTATTGAGATAAGCTCTCCAAGGGAAGAATTAAGAATGACTTATGCCAAGAGGTTATGAGCGAAATAACAAGGGCGCGTAAGAAATAAGTATTCTTAATTAAGCTGCGAAATGAACATTGACGGCAAGAGTCTCCTGTCTAGGATGAGGAGAAAATCAGGAAATCAAGGACGCCGGACCAAGAATCCTGTATATGACAGCAGGTCATATACCCTGATTGGGGAAAACTGGATCCCAGTACCAATATTGTCATGAGTAAATTAATCAGCCTGGCATGACAGAAGGTCATGGGGACCGCGCTCTGAGAAGGAAGTAGCGAGGAGGAAGAGGAAGAACTCTGTATGCCAAAGGTTGTCCCAAGTAGCGTTGAGTCTTGATAAGTGTACTCTGCTTGAACCAATAAAGTATGTGAACAAGTGTCTAAAGCGGTGCTCTCATGCCCTGGTCCTTTTCTTGCTGGAAATCTAGGCAAGAGGGGGATGTGTTGGGATTTTTGCCCATATTCCCAGACTGGTAAATTACCTGGTATTGCTAGGGGAAAATTCCCTAAGGCGTAGTGAATTGGAAAACAGTTGACACAAGTTTTGGAGGAACTACATTTGGGGTATTTTGAGATATTCGCCTGGTCATATCCATTGGGGGATTAATCCAGATGAATACTTAAGATCTCATAAGTTGGAGTTGCTGACAAATAGGGGCATCTGAAAGTGATTAACTATCAGATGTAATGATTGAGATTGGTCAGGTTTCATCACTGACTGATTGGGAATGGATAGTGAGTTGTGAGGCGAGTGATGCCGCCTGCAACTAGCAAATGGATTGGTTGGTGAAGTGACCTGCCATAATGGGTAATAAGTCCCATTACCTAAGCAGGTCGTTAGTCAATTATGATTGGTTCACTTTTATCGAGAGGAAAACATTAGGGACACATTTTCCGACTCTTTCCACTTGAGGTCTCAAGGATGTCCAATGACATAATCCTAGGCAGGATGGGGGAAGACCTTGCTGCCAAGACAAGGATGGGTGATTCAATGGCAATGGCTGCCTTTTCATCAAAGAGGTGTCAACTGAGGGTTAGACAGCTGAATATTCTACTAGAAAATTCCTAGGATTTACTAAGATAAAAACATTATTATTATCTATGAAAGCACTATAATCTACACTTATTGATTAAGTGTATAGTTAGACTATCAGCTTCTATTGTGTCATTCTATCTCAAGGATATTATTGCAGAAGGCAATAATTGGAAGACTCTCAGAGAGAAGAGTAAAGATCCAAGCGTGGATCTAGAGACAAAGGAACCACAATCAGGGATAGCTGCCAACTGTGTGTTGGGCTGAGAGAGACTGTCACTGGGGTATCTTAATAAAGATTGGGTGGACAAGAATATAGGGAACGAATCCCTACTAGTACAACTTACAGAGTATTTAATTGGAAATAATGGCTGAGCGTTGAGCTGAAATATAGTTCAATCTCAACTATGGATAGTAGTCTTCATATTATTATTGATTCATAATACATTCTACACAATGCGATAAAGTGCACAAGGAAATCAACCTGTGCAGTAAAAAGTTTACTGGGTTGACAGCTGATAAATAACTTAGAGTAAATTTTTACAGATCTCTAGGGGATAAGTCCTTCTAGAGAATGAATAAGATATTAGTTGACCTCGATTTCAGGTTAATAATGTTTGAGGATTTTTTTGGTAAATTATCAGTTTCAGATCCATCAGGATTAAACCAGGTGAATGCTTAAGATCTCTTTGGGAAGAGTTGCTTAAAAATTGAGGCATCTTACAGTTATTCATTGATTAACTATCAGGTGTACCAATTGGGTTTGGTTGGGTTTCATTACTGACCATTTGGAAATTTAATTAGCAGTTGCGAGGTGTTTGATGCCGTCTGCAAATAGTGAATCTATCAATTAGTTTGTGACCTGCCATAACGGGGAAATGATCACATTACCTAGGCTGGTTGCTAGCCAACTGTGGTTGATTTTCTGTGATCAAGCGGGAAATGTTAGGGACATATCTTATGGCTATTACTATTTCAGGTCTCAAGGATGTCCAATGGAGTAAATCCCTTACCAATGGAGAAGCCATCACCAGTAAAGATGTTGTATAAAGTTCATTGGCAATGGATGATGTTTCATGGCTGAGGCGCCAACCAAGGATATGGGTGCCAAATTCCATACATAAATTCCCTAACAATTCATAGAAATGAAATAGATAATTCCATTTAGGATATAAGTTCTATTTATCTTCAGTAAATTTTTTTGTTATGGTATACAATAATTGTGAACTCTTTTGTTTGTATAAAGAGTAAGGATCGAGGATCCTTAGAAGAGAAGTTTACCTTAGACGTGAATCTCATCAGACTCAGCATGATTAGAAGAAAGGCTAGGAACCTCTGAATCTATAGTGGATCAAGTTAGACAGAACAGGGAAGAAGTCCCTATAGTTAATCAGTATTTTGTATTTTCACAGGTCTAGTTTTAGACCATATCAGGTTTATCTATTCAACTACCAATAATAGTTATCTTACTATTATCAATCACATACCAAATACTATCAAGTAACGGAAATTGTGCATATTATGAACCTGTGCAGTTACCTTCTGGGAACTATCAGATGAGTTAGCCTTTAACATCGTTGAAAAGTCCAGATTTTAACATTTGGTGCTCACTATAGAGGATAATTGAATAAGATACGCCAATCTAAGGTGTCATATAAGGAAGAGGTAGAAGAAGTTTCCAATTTTGGCAATGAGCTACTTGGAAAAGTAACATCATTTAAAAAGAAAGAAGGAGATTTGGTCCAAGAAGTTTTATTATCGAAGAAAGAACTTGAAGTGGATTGCATTCAATTGCAATCACTCAGCTCAGACATGGAGCGACTATTATTACATTTGGATTAATTGAAGAATCAGAAATTTGAATGTGACCCCTATATAGTGAATGACACTGAAGAAGATACTCAAGATTGGGTAAAGGAATTTCAGCAAGATATGGAATTGTATAGCACTGAAAAAACCTGTTCCACCAGACATCTACTTAAAATGAAGATTTTCACCATGGCTAACTTGGGTTGAAATTGGGTCTGCTTGCAATAGTCCTGAGGAGCAAGGTATTTAGATGAGACACTAGATGAGACAATGGAAGAGATTGATATGAAAAGCAATCAATTCAGAGTATCATATTGCAATACTAATGAAGAGAACGAGGTCAAAAAAGAAAGCCAAAGATCCAAGATAGTGGAGGTAATCATTTGACCCAATAATATTCAATTAATGAAGCAGAAAATGCTGGAGACAAGGATCAATAATTCAAGTTGAAATTAGATGAAGTTAACATTACTATGTCATCCACATGTTAAAGGTTTATTTATGGACAAACCAGTGGTTTACTTCAAACGTTTAAGATGGCACCAAATGCCAAAAATCATTTTTAAAAGAATATGATAAAAGCAATAGAACGGAACTAACAATTAACAAGTAATTCACAATTTTGTGGGATACAAAGACTCAAGTGTCAGTTTCTAAAATATGAAATGAAATTAGGACCTGTTGGAAAATGACAAGTCAGAATTGAAGACCCAATGGATGGAGCCATTTGTGAGTATTGCCAAAGTTGGCAAGTGTTGCCTATACGTGAAGAAACAGAGCTGCTGGTCATAAAGTGAAGAAGGTCAATGCTAAAAAGCTGAAAGTATTGGATCTAAAAGAAAATAATTGAAATGTTCCCAAAGGACCTCTGAACCATTAAAATGGTTATGTCCTTATATCTTGGTTAACTCTAAAAAAGATCGCTGAAACAAAAAATGGTTAAGGCTTAAAAAAATAAGACCTCTGAACCCTGAAAACTGGGAGTTCAAAGTATACCTAGGAACCAGCTTGGGAGAAATGGAAAAGAAGGACCTCTGAACCTAGTTATAGGTTAGTCCCAATGCAAAAATAAAAAAATAGAAAAAATTTTGGAATTTTAAATATCAATCCTTAATGAACCATAATTTTGGGACCTTCGCTGAGATGGGATTGCTGGCAGTGGTGGCCAAGAGTATCAATCTATTAGTTGATCTAGAGCAACTCACTGATCTGACGGAAAGACAGCAGGAGGAGGTGCTCAAATTATCTGAAAAGTATTGAGAAATCTGTGCCCAAAATGATCATGATTTGAGATGTGCAAAGAATGTCATCCATAAAGTTGACACAGGGGAAAATTTACCAACAAGTTTGAAACCAATCCGATGGTTAAAGGCCGCTGAAGCAGTAGTGTAAAGAGGAAATCAGAAAACTAGTGAAGCACAGGCTCCTAGTTCCATCCTTGAGTCCAGGAGCAAGCCCTATCCTGATTGTGAAAAAGAAGGACAGCTTTAATAAGGTAGTGATCAACTATTAAAAGCTGAACAAAATAGTGAAAAAGGTTCTATTTATTGCCACAAATTGACAATTATTAGATTGATTGAGAGAAGTGAAGTATATACCCAAAATGGATCTAATATCAAGATATTAGCAAATTGATTTTCCAAGCGAAGACCAGGAAAAAGCACTACCATCACCGCACAGGGGCTATACTAACCAACTCAGATGTCCCAAGGTCTTTGGAATGCGCCTGTAACATTCCAGAAAGCCATGTATGACATATTGAATAACTTGAAGTTGTCATGTATCCTATTGATTTGGATGATATAATGTTCAATAGGACTGTCGCAATTCTGATATGACTGGATAATAACTAAGTCAATATGGCAGAACGGATGGAATCCACCAAGTTTGATATGAGTTATGATTATTTTCACCTAAAAATGAGGCAATATTGGGATGTTGAGGAATCGCTTCAAATTAGGCAATTGTGAAATTAATGAATGAAGAATTGATGGAACTAATGAGATATGGCTAATTGAATCACTAAGGCATAAAAGTGGTATTATCTGGAGTTGCTACAATATGGCGAGATGAGATGATTGAGAAAGCAGGTTGTTAATAGTTTAGAGTGAGCGGAACAGGAGGATCCGCTGTAGTTATTTTATTAAATAAAATAGTATAGTGGGAGCAAGCGCTCCATATTTTATTAAATAAGTTTATTCCGTTGTTTCAAGGGCAACAATCATCATATAATTGATCCTATTGCTCAGTGTGTTGAACCCTGTGCAAAAACCCTTATGGCATATCTTAATAATTCTGCCAAATTTGTAACAGTGGTGCTCACTACAGGGTGCCCATTGATCAACCACTATAACAATAACATCCCTCGGTAACTGGCCATGTCATATCAGGATTGCTCTGGCAAGGAGTCTTTTTAAGATGCTGCAACCATTGAATATGCAGAACTCAAGCTTGCCTTGGACGCTGTGCTCCAGTGGAAGAAGGAGTTTCTGCAGGAGGTTTGTATTGATAAGCTGCCTCCGTTTGATTGCAATGGGAACATCCATGGATTTTTTTAGTGATTTGAGTTTGTAGTAGAAGGAGCTTCAGATTGGCATAAGCCAAATTATTAATTTCCACCCTGAATGTTGGAAGTGTTGTAAAAGTTGCTTGCTATCTTCCCAATAGTTCTGTTACCTATTAAAAAGTGAAGGATACTGTGCTGTGGTTGTTTGGAAAAACTTCAAAAATGGTGCAGCGGAAGGCTGAGTTTCTAACTATTGGATCTCAACATAATGAGACCCTCACTGCGTTTGCTGATAAATTTTCAGCAGAAGCCCATGTGTTAATTGTGGCAGGACTTTTAATTGAATGTGACATAAGCATAGCGTTGACCTCCACTGTGAAACCATACCATAAGTTTTTTAATGCCATGGATCCATATTTAGAGGTTGACATACCTTGCTTAAACTTGTTCAAATTCTATGCCGTCTATCCACTACCTTCTCTCCACCCAATATAGAGCAGATACCTATTGCCTCTGCTGCTAGCCTTTTTTATTTGGAGGAATTACTTCTCCCTGTTCAGCGTCTGGTTGGCATCCCCTAGTCTTATTATCTATACAAGCTTCGCTTCCTACCAAGTTGCCAACAGCAGTTCACCTATCAGGAGGGGCCTGGTTACACTGTTCAATTCCAGCCCAACTTTTGGGGTAGCCCATTTTACAACTATCAAGGATGCAAGTTGTTAATTCTTGGCGTCTGGGCTCTATTCCGTCGAGTTGGTTTTGCATAGGGTATGAGCCACTATACAACCAAATTGGACGATGTATTGATCGCCAATTTATTAAAAAACTCGATAAAATATATATGTAGCTATTGCCCCTTATTTTACCTTTATTTCTATAATATAAATCACAGACTTTTCTGTGCTCCTTCTCTTCATAAAAAGACTACCCTCTTTAATCTTCCATGAGACTCTTTATAGCTTGGTTACCCAGCCAGATGCATCCTCAGCTTGGTAATCTTCTATTCTTCTTTCCTTTTTGAATTACTCTCATTCATATCGAATCTCAGCATAAATCCTCTTGATTCGCTGAATGTCATCATTCTACTTGATTATAATTCGTGTATACCTTTTTTTGTAAATCTTGAGACTCGTCTCAATCCCCCTCCAATCTGCTGATATGGGTAGCATATCATCCAGTCATATCAACTTCCTGACATTACCCCCTCCTTGACTGGACAATAGGCTCTTACTGTTTATATGCTCAAAGGAACTTCGCGTGGACTCAGTCAATAATACAACCCCCAGTGGGTTCCTTAATAATGTAGACATCCATGCCAGTCTTCTCAATAATCTCAAATGGGCTGACCCAAATGTTGGAGAGCTTATTTTTTTGTCCAAATCCATGCTGGTCGTGGAATAAAACATAGTTCCCTACAGTGAACAATGGAATTCCACTCCGGCGCTTCTGGTTGGCCACCTGGTTGTGAATCTTCTAGGCCAAACTGGTGGAGTAGGCTTCCATTTGCAGCTTAATCAGTGTATTCAGGAGTGTCTTCATATATCGCTGAGGATTCACACCACCAGTGTCCTCTACACATGAATATAGCAAGGCAGGCAGAGCCATATGTTGACCATACAGCAATTGAAACGGACTCTTACCAGTGGCCAAATGATAGCTGATATTATAAGCAAACACAGCAGTAGGTAGAAGGGCACTCCATTCTGAGGGCTGATGTGTTACCAATTTGCAGAGTATGTTCACTAGGGTTCTTATGACTCGCTCCACCATCCCATTTGATTCTGGATGATAGTGGGTGGTCAAAACCCCGCGAATCGCCATCAACTCATTTAACTTTGGCAGGATATGCGAAGTGAAGATGATTCCATTGTCCATCAGAATAAACTGCAGACAGCCATGCTGCTGTATAACACACTCCATAATAAACTTGGCAGTGGTGACCGCGCTCAAGTCGCTAATAGCCCTGGCCTCCATTCAATGGGTCAAATGATCAATGGCAACAATTATATACTTGGATTGATTGGCACTATTTGCAGAAATCCCACTACATCAATGGAAACAGTGTGCCATGCGAACTGGGGTCTCACTAGTTGGTAGGTGGTTTTCTTGCAGAAAGGCTTTTCCACTTGACACTGATGGCAACAGCTAACCATTTCCAATATGTCATAATGCATGCTTTCCCAGAAGTACTGGGGTCACAAAAACTCTAGAGTATTCCACAATCTTCCATGTCCTACAGCCCGATGAGCATCCTTAATTATCAAGGGTCTAGCCAAAGGCTTAGGAAATTCAGCATCAAGTCTCTGATCCATTTGTATAGTTCTTCCTCTTGTATGAAGGTATTTTCCCTGAGTCCATCTAACACCTTGATTACCTGCAACGGCTCATTCTGGTATTTGTTTGCCACCATCTTTTTGTACATTATATCAGCTAGATCTGCCATGATAGCATCTGTGGGCAACCAGGAAAGACAATCCGCATTTTGATGTTTTGCTCCTGATCAATGTAAAATTTTGAAATCATATGCTTGCAGCTTCAGAGCCCAATGTGCAAGCCGTCCTTCCAGTTCACAAAGATTCTGTAGCCAGTGCAAGGAAGCGTGATCCGTCACTACTTGGAATCATACCTCATGCAAATATACCCAAAACTGTTTGTACGCGTAGATCACCACTAGACACTCCTGCTTGGTTACAGTGTAGTTTCGTTTGTGACAGTTCAAGCTTCAACTACAGAATGCAACAGGATGTTCCACACCATCATCATTCTTCTGGATAATACTGCCCTAATAGCAGAAATGGATGCGTCCATCTGTACTATAAACTGTTTATTGAACTTGGGATATTGCAAAATGGGTGCACTTGCTAACGCGGTATGCAATACATTGAAAGCGTTCTGGCATTGTTCCATCCAATTGAAAGAAGCATTTTTTTTAATAACTCGAAAAGTGGGGCCCCAATGCAGCTGAAATTGGGTATGAACCATCAGTAGTACTGACAATCCCAAGAAACACCTGAATGTCCCACTTATTCCCTGGGCGATTCATATTGCCTATCACTTCTACTTTAGCCAGTTGTGGTTTAAGCCCAATTTAATCATGACAAACCCAAGGTATTCCAATTGCTCTTTAAAGAAATGGCACTTTCATGGCTTAATTTTGATATTAGTGGCAGCAAGGCGCTGAAACACTTGCTCCAAGTGGGACAGGTGCTATGTAAATGTCCGCAAAAACACATTGATGTTGTCAAGGTAAATGAGGACATAGGACAGCTTTAAATCACCTAAATTCGTATCCATGGCATGCTGGAATGTAGCCAGGGTGTTACACAACCCTTGTAGCATGCGAGTTGGCTGGAACAACCCTCTTGAGGTGATGATCGCACATTTCTCTCATTCCACTAATGGCAATTCGATCTGCTAGTACCCTGAGATCAGATCCATGGTGGAAAAATAGTTCGCCCCACCCAATCGGTCTAACACATCATCAATCTGCAGAAGAGGGTAGGAATCCTTCTTCATTACACTATTGAGTTTACGATAGTCAATAATCAAATGATTTGAGCCATCCTATTTCTTTACAATGAGCAAAGGTGATGCCCATGGACTGTTTGATAACTCTAGCATTCCTTGCTCGATAAGTTTATCCACTTCATCAGAGACAACCTCTTCCGCTGCTTTTGAACACCTAATAGGTCACGAATGAATGGGAGGGTGATCCCTTGTATCTATCCGATGTATCACTCCTTGAGCGCACCCCAAGTCATGATCATCATGTGCAAAAATATCCCGATATTTTTCATATAATGCCATAGCCTTATCTTGCTGATACGCCAATAATCCTGTGAGCGCTTCCCACATAACCACGGTCAGTACAGCAAACAAGGAGTGAGTTGGGAGTCTGAGATCCTCCCATGAGCTGAAACCATGAATATGACAAACTTCCTCTATAGGGACGAAGTGTAGGTAAGCCACCACTTGGTGCTGCCAGATCATTATTGCCTTCTTCTGTAGGTTTTGCTAGCAGTACTTTCACCTCCCCATTCCAAGGTAGCAGTAACCCTGGAGCCACATGTGGTTCGAGTTGCAAGTGCTGGTGAGGCGCCATAATATCTCCATAAAGCCCCTTAGGGACATCGATTTCAAGCCCAGTCCCTACTATGCTCTGATGTCCAGATGGTAGGCTTAAAGCGCGCGTTGCTCAAAGTGGGATTCCTTTGTACTCGTATATCTGGATGGGGAGGATCATGGTCCACTGACTCAGTCACTGACAAGGAACAGGAATCAATCCATTACTGTATGCTAAATTGACCTGACCAGAGTGAACTGGATCTGTTGGGATTCCACCAGAGGAAAAATATACTAGAATCTGCTGGCCAAACATAGTAAGGGTTTCATCCGCTATATTTATCACAATGCAAAATTTCCTAATAAAAGCCACACCGATTAACATATCATAGTGGTTATTTGGCAAAACCACTGCCAGAGTGGACACCTGGACTGACCCAAATTGTAAAGGCAACGCGCTACATGCTCCTTCTGACACAGTGCTGTGCGTTCCCATGGTCCTGTATACTACTCGATGGTCCACATTCAGTTTCAACATAAGTTTAGCCTCTAACTGGTTGGAGACTATTTTCACAGATGCTCCCATGTCTATGATAGCGTGGATTTTTGTGTTTTGAACGAATATGTCGCAATAAGTACATTCCAAGTAAGAAGAACCATCAGTGTTAGTACTTGTACATTCAAGGGCTTTGTGTTACTCAAAAAGGAAGAAATGCCCTTGCCAACCTGAAGATACTCACTTGTGATTTTCTCCACTGGAATGGCTACGTTGACCCCTACTAAAGGAGTGACGTCCAGCGAAGGATCCATGTTGATGGTGCCAGTCTGTTCCAGGATCTGCCACGCATATGGCTTCTGCACATCTTGTTGGAACTTAGTCTGATTGGGTGAACTTTTACTCTTGGAAGTGGAAGCAGGGGTATCCAACGAGAGCTGCTGGTATAATAAATCATCCAATTGAGGTTCAATTTCTACCCAAAAAGACATTTGGATATTGTTAGGGACAAGTGAATTGGACTTAGAAGAGATAGAGTGTCCCATATCTACTCTGCTCAAGCTTTTCCCTGCTCGATTATCTTAGTTGGTATTGCATACACTTGTGGTTTGTTAGGGCAATTGGCCACATAATGCCCTATTTGTCCGCACTGGAAGCAAGTGTTTATAAAAGGTGCGCATATATAGTTTGGGGCAGAAGGACCAGGTCAATAATTACCAGTAAGTTTACAAGGTCGCGGATGAACTGAAGTGTACATGGGCCGGAAAGGGTATACTGACTCATATGAGGGACAAATACATTCCTGCAGCTGATAACCCAGTCGCTGCAGCCTATATTCTGAAAGGGTTGGAGCGGGGGCAACAGAGATTTTTTGGGCTACGTTGGGGGTGCTGTTCGTGGTGGAGAGCCAACATAAGGCGTTCACAATTTGAATAAGTCTGGTATCCCCATCCAAACCATGAGACATAGCATTATATAGTTCCTGATATGGTTTGACAGCCGCTGTCATTGCTATACCTACATCCTCAGTGGTCAAAATATTTGCTCCAAGTAGAAAGTGTGCTTCTGCCAAAAACCGCTTAGTGAATCCTGACAGGGTCTCATTTTGGTAAAACTGTATAGTCATAAAATTGGCTTTCCATTGAGACATCTTGGTAGCGCCCCTAAACAGCTGGATAACAATTGCTTTTACTTGTGCGTAAGATACTGAGCCATTGGGAAGATAGCAGGTCACTTGATCAGCGCTTTCCACATCTAAAGTGGACAGCAACAATTTCGCTATTTGTAAACTGGTAGCCCCTTACAAATCAAATTTGAAACGTTTAAAGTAACCATGTTAGGTTCCCATCATGACTGAAAAGTAATTTTTTTATATGAACAAATTTATTTGCTCTAGGTTCCTGCTGCAAGGGGCAGGCAAATTGTTGTCAGAGTGACTATGGGGACCATCACTTTGTGCGTTATCATACAGCTGGCTGGATGAACTTGAACCCATCAAAAAGGAATTGGGGAGAAGTGGTGTCATGAGAGGGTCCATCATACCACCTGATGGATATTCGTTTACTGATCCATAACATTCTTCCCCTGAGTCACCACTAACTGCCCCATTCCTCCCAGCTCTGGTATGCTCCGCAAACTGTTTGTTGATCAACTGCTCCACTTTAACCAAATAACATTTACACTGTCCATCCTGAAATTCCTGTTGCAGCATTTCATACTGATGTTGCAATTCCTGGTGGAATTCCCTTTCTTTGTTCAATTTCTGTTCCACAGCTTGTAATCACAAAAGAACTTCTTCATTTATATTCTGCAGGCAGTTTTGCTGTTGACTTGCATTTTCCACTTGTTGATTGGCATCATTTATTTGGTTAACAAGGGAGGATCATTCCTGTACTGATTCCTCATTGGCCTGTCAAAGAGTATCAAGGCGCCCTTGCATATCTGCATACTCTCTTGTCTCACCAATTGGAAGAGGAAGGGCTCATTGACGCTCAGCCTGACTAATGACTTCCAGTTGTGTAACATGACGAATAAGCTGGAGATACTCAGAAGATGTTGACCAAAGGATAAGCGCGTTATCTGCCGTTTGCTGGGTATTCCATTCAATATAAAGTTGATTTACTTCAGTTGATAGAGAGCTGACTTGGGCTGGCACTTGTTGTTCCATCAGGGTCATTTTTTCCTTGAGCTGGACAATCATGGCTTCAAGAGCCTCCGCTCATTCAGCTAGCTCCGTCATAAAGTGCTCAGTATTATTCCCCAAGGTTGTTACGTCCTGAATCCATTCCGCCAATAGGCCATGATGATCGAGCAGTTCTCTTATTACTTAAGATAATTCTGAATTTAACTGTGGTACCAGAACGTCCAATCAACAGTGGACATCCCCAACACAATGATCCATCTGTGACAGCGCCCCTTGTATTTCCAAAAAAGAACAGTTGAGGCAGTCAATCAGGAGGCGAGTATCATGCTGCTGTGCTTGTGAAAATCATAATAAATCTCCAATTTCAATATCATGTCAAGCCAGAACATGCAGTAGCTGGTGAATCAAAGGTTGTACATAAGCAACTAAATATTTCTCAATTCCATGGGTACTGAGGTGGCAAGCTAACCCCGTAGTAGTCACGTCCAAATAAGAAATGTACACCACATATTAATTTTTTGATCGTGTTGGTTATAGAATAAACTAAGGGCATTTTCCCCAGTCTCATCCTTGTATAGATGATACCCACACAACAGCCATTCCATAATATTTTTCAGTTGTTGAGGAGTCACATTTGTGGAGCGTCCTTGTTGGTTGGTTGTTAGCTCAGTGCAATTCTCAAATTGCAAATTAATCATAACTTCATCATCCCCTGGTTTGGTAACAGTGAATAATGTTGGTTCAGGGTTAGGTGCCTCCCAGGCTTCTTCAGCATATCGCGCCCAGAATATGATCAAGTTGTGTCAGAATGAATGAAAATCATTTTTGTAATTTTTTTTTTAATTTATCAAACTACAGTTGCTTAGTGGCCCCCTGTAGTGAGCACCACTATTAATTATTGGCGTCTGGGCTCAATTCTGCTGGGTTGGTTTTGCACAGGGTTTGAGCCACTGAGCAACCAAATTGGATGATATGAGGATCGCTGATTTATTAATAAACTCTATAAAATATATACGTTGCTATTGCCCCTTATTTCTACCTTTATATCTTTAATATAAATCACAGACTTTTATGTGCTCCTTCTCTTCATAAAAAGACTACCCTCTTTAATCTTCCATGAGACTCTTTATAGCTTGGTTCCCCAGCTGGATGCATCCTCAGCTTGGTAATCTTATAATCTTCTTTCCTTTTTGTATTACTCTCATTCATATCAAATCTCAGCATAAATCCTCTAAATTCGCTGAATGTCATCATTCTGCTTGATTATAATTCGTGTAACCCTTTTTTGTAAATTTTGAGAATCATTTTGATCCCCCTATGATCCACCAATATGGGTAGCATATTGTCCAGTCATATCAACTTCCTGACACAGGTCTTACGGGGTTAATTGCTTTTATTGCAGTTGCTCTGGGAAACAGGCTAGAAGTTGTTATAATCGTCGGGTCCAGTACCTACCATGGAAGTAGTATAATCAGGGAAAACTAAGAGCGGAGTAGAGATGGGACTCTCTACCTCCGCTTTTCTGACTCAAAAAGTCCCACCTGAACCTATTCCTGTACAGTCAACAGAAGTTTCTCAGTATGATGATGCCTTTATATATCAGCAGTCTGTTGGAGGGGTAAATGTGCTGACACAAACACAATTCATGGACATGGCGGAGGAAGGCTCCCATGAGCAACCAAAGCCTTATGCTTGTCAAACATTCGATCACCTTTCTACAGATGAACCAGCTCCATTAGCTAAAGCACTTCTCTTAAAAGGGGTAAACGCAGCCCTCCCTGTGGACGCTATTTTTAAAGAATACCCTAAAGTGGGGAAGGGTATTATGAGCTTCCTTGGAAAAAGAGATCCATTAAATGTCCATGTTTTAAAACAATCAGATGCATCTTAATCTGAGTGTACTTACTGTGACACTGTCATAGCAAAAACTCAAGTTCACAAAATAATCAATATGGGTGCCCCAATCAACATAGTGTCCAATAAGTTGGTGCCAAGTTGGATTTAAATCCTGACGTGGAGCATCATATGGTGTTTGGGACTGCAGGCGCGAAAATCACAGTCTTTGAGGGAGCTTACAGTGCGCTACCCTTGCAGTTTGGGTCAATTGTCATTGTAGCCCCATCTATAGTGTTACCAAACAATAACAATGACCTGTTAATTGGAGCCACTTTCAAGCGTCACTTTGGGGATGTTGTTGGTATGACAGCGGAGACATTTAAAGGTCTGGGGCAGCAGATCCCAATCTACTTCACTTCCAGCGGAATGCCAAAGGGTCTAGTACACATGAGTCACATTAACCTTGCATATGGTGATGGGGTGGCTTTGGTTCACTATCTTTGACTAAAGAGCAAGACCCGGGCTTTTTATTACCAGATTTATGAATATAAAGGGCTACCGCTTAGAGCTGCTGACCCTATATCTATTCCCTCTGGACACCAAGTAATCATAAACACTGAGTTAGAGGTGGAAGTGCCTGCTGGATTATATGAGGAGGTCATTGGGCCCTATCAGCAATCATGACTTGAGCCCCACGTGGCCCCAGGCATTATACTTCCAGGGAATGGGGAGACTAAGGTCTTGGTAGCAAATCTTCAGGATAAATCAAAGCAAATCCGCTGACACCAAATAGTTTCATATTTACATTTCATCCCAGTTGAAGAGTCCTCCAGGTTCATGAGTTTAGTTCATTGAATGATTTTGGTCTGCCCATTGAATCATGGCTTGGCGTAATGGCGGTTGTACCAGGTGAGAATTTAATAGGGTTAACAGAAGACCAGAAAGATCAAGTGGAAGCCTTATAGCAAAAATACAAAGAGGTCTTTGCTGTTGATGAACATGATTTAGGGTGCAACCGAGGAGTGATCCATCAAGTAGACACTGGGGATCATCCCCCCATCAGATCTCAGCTAATCCGCCAATCTAGAGCAGTGGAAGAAGTTGTCACAGTAGGAATCTATAAACTTCTGGAGCAAGGAATGCTTGAACCATCGAAGAGCCCATGGGCTTCCCTTGTTCTAATTGTCAAAAAGAAAGATGGTACCAACTGGGTATTAATAGACTACCGCAAGCTCAACAGCATTTGCGAAAAAGATTCATACCCATTGCTACAAATTGACAAGGTGTTGGTCCAGTTGGGGGATCTTTCTACTTCTCCACAATGGATTTGTTATCTAGCTATTAAAAAGATTGAGTTACCAGTGGCGGATTAAGAAAAATGCGCTACTATCATGTCAAAAGGGCTATTTCAACTGACGCATATGCCATAAGGGCTGTGTATTGCCCCAGCTACTTTCCAACGTGCAATGGACACTATCCTTGGCAATTTGAAGCTGTCATGCGTTCTTGTATACATTGAAAATATTAACGTTTTCTCCCGCACGTTTTCTAAGCATCTTAAAAATTTGGAAGAGGTATTCCGCCAGTTGTCTGAGGACAACATTAAAATAAAATCAGAAATGGCACTTTTTCAAGGAGCATCTAGAGTACCTCGGGTTTGTAGTTGATTCAACAGTGCTGAGGCCACAACCAGCTAAGGTGGAGGCCATTCATAAAATGACTACGCCAAGAAGTAAGCGAGATATACAAGTATTTTTAGGGATGGTTGGCTACTAACGCCGCTTCATGCCAAACTTAAGCTATATTGGAGGTCCGCTGTATGAGTTATTAAAAAAGGACGCCACATTTGAATGGACAGAACACTGTCAACACTCCTTTGATACTCTTTGAACAGTGTTGTTCAATGCTCCAGTGCTACGCTACCCAAATTTTGAAAAAGGAATTTATTGACCAGATGGATGCATCTTTTTTCTGCTGAGTGGGCAGTTCTGTCCCAAAAACATGATGAAGGGGAGGAGCAACCAGTGGCATACTGCAACCAAAGTCTGAATAGCCATGAATGTGATTATACTGTGACCAAGTGGGAGTGCTTAGAAGTGATTTATGCTTACAAGCAATTCAGAGTATAATTGCATGGTGTAAAGTTTAAAAATTGTAACAGATCACGCCTCGTTACGCTGGCTGCAGAACCTTAAGGAGCTTGAGGGCCGTCTAGCATGATGGGCCCTTAAACTACAAGCTTACAACTTTGAGATCCTACACCAACCAGGAGCAAAACACCAGAATGCTGATTGCTTGTCGAGGCTACCCACTATTGCAGTCATGGCAGATCTGAGTGATATTATGTATGATAAGATGCTCAGCGGAAAGTATGATGATGAGCCGCCCAAAGTCATCAAGGCAACAAATGAAATTTGAGCCAATATTTCCAGTAAAATGGTGAGTTGTAAAAGTGGATCGGCAAGTCAACAGTAAACTTTTTGTGATCCTTGATGTGGCCTAACATTACCATGAGCCACATAGGGCAGTTGGGCATGGTGGCATGTGAAAGACATTGGAACTATTGTGGCCTCAGTATTACTGGGAAAGCATGAACTTAGATGTGCTTGATACTATCTCCTCATGTCACCAATGCCAAGTGGAAAAACCATTCCACCAGAAGACCTCATACCAGTTAGTGAAGCTGCACTTTGCTTGAGATACAGTTTCCCTTGATGTAGTTGGCCCTCTGCCAATGGGAGCTAACTGGTCCAAGTATATCCAGTTGGCAATGGATTACTTGATCAGGTGGGTTGAGGTGCAAGACATTTGGGATCTGGGGGAAGTTAATGTGGCTAGGTTTGTAACAGAATGCATCATTTAGCATCACGGCTGCCCGCAGTTTATCCTTACTGACAATGGCACTAATTTTACCTCTCACATACTTTCTAAGCTCAACGAAATGATGGCTATCTGCGGGGTTCTAACAAGCCTGTATCACTCCAAGTCCAACGGAATGGTTGAACAGGTCAATGGGACCCTGATAAACATACTATGGAATTTGGTTATGGATAGGCCCTCTGATTAGAGTACCCTCCCTTCTACCGTGGTTTTTGCCTACAACATTACCTACCATTCAGCCACAGGGAAAAGCACAATTCAATTGCTTTATGGATGGACCCTGCTCTGCCTACGCTTCTATATTCTTGTGTAGATGACTCTAGCGGAATGGATCTGCAACTCTATTTGACTGCCCTAATGAATACGCTGATTAAATTACAAACTGAAGTGTACTCGTTCAGCTTAGCCAAGAAAATTAAAAACCAGACTGCACATTAGGTACAGTGAAGTGGCCTAGATCAGTTTAAAGATGGAGACATGGTTCTATTCCATGATCAACATGGGTTTGGGCGGAAACAAAAGTTGGCCAGCATCTGGATTGGGCCATTCTAGTTATTGAGAAGACAGTTATAATGCATATACTATCAAGGACCCCGCTAGTGGTTGGATCATCATCCAAAAACATGCAAAGTTCCCCTGGGCTTATAAGCAACAGGAGCCTTATCATCCAGTCAAAGGGTGGGGGTAATGTCGCAATTCTGATATGACTGGATGATAAGTCCTAAGTCAATATGGCGGAATGGATGGAATCCACTGAGTTTGATATGAGTTATGATTATTCGAGTGCCTCAAAATGAGGCGATATTGGGTTGTTGGGAAATTGCTTTGAATTATGAAATTGTGAAATTAACAAATGAAGAATTGACAGAACCATTGAGATATGACGAATTGAATTAGTAAGCTATGAAAGTTGTATCATCTGGAGTCGCTACAATATAAAGTAGATGAGATGGTCAAGAAACAGGTTGTTAATAGTTTAGAGTGAGCAGAACAGGAGGATCCGCTGTAGTTATTATATTAAATAAAAAGAGTATAGTGGTAGCAAGTGCTCAATATTTTATTAAATAAGTTTATTACTTTGTTTTGAGGACAACATTCATCATATCATTGGGCCTATTGCTTAGTGGGTCAAACCCTGTGCAAAAACCCTTTTTGGCATATCTTAACAATTCCGCTGAATTTGTAACAAGGACCTTTACTGACCATTTGCACCACTTGGAAGATGTCTATAAGAGACTGTCCATGGCTAACCTGAAGATTAAGCTGAGGAAGTGACATTTTTAAAAAAGAGTTGGAATAGTTGGTGTTTGTCATCAAATCCAGTGAACTGCAACTGCAAACTCTGAAAATTAAGTTCATAGAGCGGATGGCAATCCCAAGGAGAGCTAATATATCCAATTGTTCCTTGGAATGGTTAATAATTACCAAAAACATATAAATAATTTTGTGAGACTCGCCAAGCCCTTTTTTTCAATTACTGAAGGATCTGAAGATAGAATTTGTTTGGAAAAAAGATGCCCAGAGTTTTTTCAATGAGTTACGCCAGTATCTCATGGATTCTCCAATATTGAAATATTTGAATTTTAGTTTAAAATATATATTACAGACTGATGCTTTGTTAACAGAGATCAGCGCCATCCTGAGTCAAGTAGATGAGCATGGGGACAAGCATCTGGTAGCCTATGTGAGCTGAGCGTTAACATCAGAAGAACGGAATTGCACCGTTACTGAGTGGAATGCCTTGCAGTGAAGTATGCCATTAAGCAATTTAGGTGTGTATTCAAAAGATGCACTTTAAAGTGGTGACATACCACTTCTCCCTGCGTTAGCTGCATAAATTAAGAGAACCAGAAGGACGTCTGGCCCAATAGTCATTGAAGCTTTTAGATTATTTTCTGGGAAACTGGAGCGCAGGAGGTTGCTAAAGGGAAAGAGCCAGTCCAAAAGTGTGACAACAAGGCCAAGTGACCCAAAAAATGAAGAGACGTCATAAACGGTCAGTATTATGTTTTCATATAGATCTGTGGAACAAAATGCACACCAAACTGGCCACAACCATCAGGGACAAGAGGCCCTGGGAGCTGAGAAGGGTGTCATAAAATCTAGGACAAAGTGCGGCGAAATAGGAAGTGAAGGAGCCAGCGGAATAGGCGGCAGAATAGGCAAAGGCTCACATGCAACAATAGAGGCAAACCAGAGCAGAAAGACTCCATCCATTGCAGAACTTCTGAGAGGTGTATGTTTGCGGAAATAACCAAAAAATGCAGAAAATTTGCCTAAAATTACCTATACTTTATTATATTGATCAGATTATCTGAGAAAAGCAAAGTCTTTCTCAGCTTTAGACTTAATTTAAAGTATAATAATTCATGAAGATTCTAAATGTTTATCAAAATATGATCTGAGCTGCATATTATTCGTTTTTCAACAGAATCAAAATGTACAAATTCAGCTAAATTCTGTAACCTTTTATTGTGTAAATTACGAATTTTAGGTTTGATTCCTACCAGTTTTTCGCCTCAAATGGGCCGTTTTTCTCAGTCCTGGCTGACAAAGCTAGAACCTGTTAACTGGCAATGACCTTAGAGGGGTCATCAGTGATCCTTAGGGGTTCTGTTCTTTGCAACAAGGGCTTGTTGGACTTGGCTTTGGAGGGGCGGTTAATTCTAGTAAATATCACTAGTTGTGACACTTATGACTTTGAGATAGTTCATTGAATGAGGTCTTCTCATCAAAGTGTGAATGGTTTAACAAGGTTACCAATGGTCCAAGTGGCTTACCAACAAGCTGATGAGCTGTTTCTGAGAATGGTCGATGGAGAAATTGGGAACAAGCCCTGAGAGATCCAAGGCGTGCTTTAGAAAGCAATAAAAAACATCAAGTCCAAGGATGGATAAGTGTTTAAGACAATCAAAGGAAAATAACTATTATTACAAAGACTGTCAGAATGAGAGGCAATCATTCAGGACAAACATAAGGTTATCGGGCATGGAGGCCTGAAGAAGGTAACTGACCACATTTGCCTTACTATTACTGGGATTCTATCAACTATGACGTGGCAATTATCTGGCTTGCTGCATGGAGTACCAGCTGCACAAACCACACAAGAACACAACTAGATATTGACTGGTTCGTCCTGGATTTGCCTGGAATACAGTGTCCATCAATGTGATGGGACCACTGACTATGAGCACAGGGAGAGTCAAATATATGATAGTTGCAATTGACCAACTGACAAATGGTTAGAGATGAAGGCTGTGGCAAAATTGATTCTAAAAGTACTGCACGGTTTATCCTGGATCAAGTTGTATACTGCCATAGATGCCCACAAGTCTTGTTAAGTAACAATGGAATGAATTTCACATCCAACGTGATCCCAAGGTTGAATGAAACAATGGGGATCCGAGGAATCATGTCAGTTCAACCAGCCAGACACAAATGGTCCAGTAGAACGAGTAAATGGAACACTGGCTGTGATGCTGAGGAAGCTGGTCGCAGGGAGAACTTCTGCTTGACGAACATACCTCAGTTTGATAATGTTTGAATATAACATCACTCACCATATGGCAACGGGAAAGATGCCATTTGAGTTGTAGTATGTAATTAAGGCCACGCTACTTCTGATTCTATATTCATTGGTCAAACCAAAATTGAAGATGAGTTATGAGTAGTACTTGCTCTGACTTTCAAATTTCCTGATTGAGGTGTAATTCCAAATTTGATATGACCTTGAAGAATAAAAAGGCCAAAATGGCGGACAATAAGAACTTATTGGCATTATCAGAATATCACATAGGCGATAAAGTAGTCTATTGTGACATAAATGGCTTTGGAAAACAAAAACAAGTTAGATGTGCTGTGGTCTAGTCCATTTGAGATTATTACCTAGACGGTGACGGACGCTTAATCCATCAAGAACCTCACAGATGAAAGGATTGTTAATAATGTCCATGCTAAATATCTAAAGCAGTGGATTCAAGAATAAATAGTAAGAGTGTTCCCAAAGGACCACTGAACCATTAAGATGGTTATGTCCTGAAATTTATTTGTTAAGTCCTAAAAATGGGACCGCTGAACCAAAATAAATGGTTAAGTCTTAAAAAATAAGACCTCTGAACCATGAAAACGGTAGTTTAAAGTATACCTAAGAATCAGTTTGGGGGAATAATAAATGATAAGATGGACCTCTAAACTGAGTGAATGTTAAGTCTCACAAAAAAATAAGAAAAACCAATAAAGATTGATAGAAATATAGAAAAAAGAAGGAAATAAAGTACATAAAAAGGCATGTATTTTGTAATTTTTTTAATTATCCTCTACTTGGAAATGATTCTGCCTATGTCGCCTCCTGAGGAGGAAGGATGTATAACAACAGGAGTAATTAACCGTCAATATCTATCTAAAACTGAACGTTAGCAAGGGCTAGACCTACATAAAGCTAAGGTTTTTGAGAAGATGCTGAACCCTGAGAGAACGCAACAAAGGGAAGAGAAATTGACATATAGATACTTGATAATCACAATACCCTGGACTGGAAAGGGAAGCAACAGAACAAGAAGAGACAGTTGGCTAAAAACCCCAAGTGATCCTGATATGGCACCAGAGCCAGAGGATTAGTCTTGAGCGCTTGCTGACAGGCTTTGTTAATAACTTTGGACATGTGAGCTGGCATAGAGCGAGGGATACTAGATGGAGGTTGCCAAATCACGCCCCCAATCAGAGCCATAAGAGGGAGATATCAATGCAAAGCGTCAGAAATGAGGTAGTCATGCAAGGAGTGGAAAGCATCCTGAAGGCGATGACAATAGGCTTTTTGGATTTGAAACAGAATGAACGATGGAATTTGGGGGAGGTTGGGAGCTTTGTGGTCCAACTTTGGAGAATTTGGCGCGTAAAACGAAAAGCATAGGCTGCAATGTCTTAATATGAAATACTTGAAATATCAGAAGGGTTCAGAGATATGGAAAGAGCCTCAGTTACTTGGTTCCTTATTTCTGCATAGGGGTGCACGAAATATTTATGATTTATGATGGCCAGTTTGGTTAAAAGAACAGCTGGTTTATAATATTGGCCAAGTCAAAAAAGGAACTTAGGAAGCAAGTTGTATCTGGCATGAAATGATTGATTAATATCAGATGGCACTGCTTCAGGAGGCTCAATGATGATAGTAGGATTATTTGCAAAAGGAGACAAATCCAGGAGAGTATTAAAGTCTATTTTGGGGAACTTATGGAAGAGGGAGAATTGTAATAAATTGTTTGCTACAGTCGCTTTTCTAGTTTCATCAGGGTTTGATAACATTTCTGTTAGTTCAGCGAAAGGACTACCAACATATATGTGACTTGGTGTATGGGTCCTAGGGGGACTATAGAAGAGATTTCTTTGCGCAGAATGACTCATTGTTTGAAAGAGCCAGGCATCTTCATCAGAAATATTGGCAAGATATTACTGGTACTAAAAATAAAAATTTGATATATAATCTAGATGAGAGGGGGATTATATATCAAATTTTTATAATGGTTGACATTAATCACTTTAGTATTAATTAAGCAATAATTTCGGAAAAAATAATCACAAAATTAATGAAATAAGCTCGTTAGAAAAAAACGTAAGAATGATATGAACAAAAAAGTTATTAAGAGAAAGCAACAAGAGCAAGTATAACTGATCATTCTTAATTTTACCATGAGATAGACTTTGACGGTAGTAACCTTTTAAGGATGAGGAGAGAGATCAGGAAATCAAGGATGCCAAACCAAGATCCTGAGTATGACAATGGATTGTATGCCCTGACTGGGGGAAAACTGGCTTTCCAGGACTAGCATCATCACAAGTAAATTGACTAGGAAGGTATGACAGTGTGTCATGAGGATCACACTCTGAGGATGTGGTAACAAGGAAGAAAAGGAAGAGAACCACATACCAAAGGTTGTCCTGAGCAGCGTAGAGTGATAATCTGTGGTCCTCTGAAAACTAAGAAATAATTTGACCTGTTCTGAGGCGGCATTCTCCTGTCCCAATCCTAGTCACACTGGAAATCTAGGCAAGAGGGGGGATGTGTGGGGATTTTCCCCACCTTTCAAGCTTCCTAAATATCTATTGATCCTCTAAGGGATAAGTCTTACTAGTGAATGAATTGGATATTGGTTGACCTTGATTTTTGGGTAATAATGTTCAGATTTCTTAGGTAAATCGCTGAGTTTAGATCTGTCAGGGTTCCATCCAGGTGAATACTTAAAATCTTATTGGGTAGAGTTGCCAACGAAAGTGGGGCATCAGATAGTTGATCAATGATCAACTATAAGGTGTATCAAATTCGATTGGTCAGGTTTAATCACCGACCATTTTTAATTTTAATTAGCTTTGTGAGGCAAATGATGCTGCCTGCAACTAGCAAATCAATCAGTTGGTTTATGACCTGCCATTATGTGTAAAGTGTCCCATTACCTAAGAAGGTCGCTAGCCAAATAAGGTTGATTTTTCTGTGATCAAGCGTGAAATGTTAGGTACAAATTTTCTGGCTCTTTCTGTTTCAGGTCTTGAGAACGTCTGCCAAAGGATAACCTAACCTAATGGAGAATACCATCATCATAGAGCCACCATAGGGAAGTTCAACGGCAACAGCTGCCATTTCATAGCTTAGGCACCAATCAAGGAGTTGGGCGCCAAATTCCCTCTATATTTTAATTTATTGTGGGGAAGGCTGACCAGGGGACGGACACTTCCAAAAGTAAACATGAAAGAAAAACGAAACTCAGTAACAGGGAAGGCACCCCAGAGAAGCGATGCTATCTCCTGTTGCCAGCGGGAACGCCACTATGGGGAGGAGGGGGGAATGTGTAAAGGGGCCTTAACCACAATTGAACACATGTGGAGGAAGGGGTCCTAGTTGATGAACCAAACTGGGAACCAGGAGGAGACCAACTGATGGTGACACAGTGAGAGGTACCCAAACATCAACTCTTGAAAGTGGTTCACCAAATGGGACTGGAATCTGTGGACAGCTTCTGGGAGGGTGGGGGTGGAGCCTGCGATGGCATCCAAGACAATTTGTGTGGATAGTCCACATGGCGATTGCGACCACCAGAGCATGGAGGGAGGGTGGAAGAGGGGATACCATGGATATAGCAAACATATCCCTTGACAGACTGAAGGGATGTGCCTTATCCTGGCCAAGAAGACGTTGAACTTCGCGCCATATCGCTTCAGAGGTAGGGCACTTCTCCAGGGCGGTGGAACAGCGTTCCATACTGGCCACACATGACACAGGATGAGTGTAAAGCGTTAGAGCGCTCAGCCATATGGTACACCTGCCTCAGGCAGCGCCACACATGGGAACGGATATGAGGCTGCAACAGGGGGTGGTGTGCGTATTTCCAAATAGTCTTCTGGGTCTCAAGGGAATAAGGGATGTCCATTTTGTCCAGGTAGTCCACCCTGAATAGAACATGGGGCCGTGTGGGGATCAAGCCATCTTGAATGGGTAGCCCCTGTACCTCCTGTGTGAACTGAGGAGAGGGGCGGCCTCTCTGGGCTGTGTGTCCACAAATATGGATTCTCCACTCAGCGCTTCCAAATTCCCTCTACAAGTTTCCTAACAATTAATATTAATAGAATACATTTTTCCATTTGGTATATAAGTTCTATTTATCTTCAGTTAATTTTTTGTTGTGGTATACAATAATTGTGAACTCTTTTGTGTGTATAAAGAGTAAGGATTGTGGATCCTTAATAGAGAAGCTGACCTTAGATGTGAATATCCATAGACTCAGCATGACAAGAAGAAAGGCTGGGAACCTCAGAATCTGAGAGTGGATCAAGATAGCCAGAAAGTGAAGAAATTCATGTAGTTAATCAGCATTTTATGGATTATCACAGGTCTAGCGTTGAACCATATTGGGCTTACCTATTCAATTACAGATATAGGTCATCATACTATTATTAATAACATATCAATTAATATCAAGCAACTTGAACTGTGCAAAATACGAACCTGTGCAGTTAACTTCTGGGAAAATTAGTTGAGCCAGTCTTTAATATCTTTGAAAAGTCCAGATTTTAACATTTTGGCGCTTACTACAAAGGTTAGTAGAGTAGACACCATTTTCCAGATTTTAACAGCCTTGAAACCTGACTCCTCTTACATTTAAATTATTAAAGTTCCTTCCAGCTGACGGCGCACCTTGTTAAGATCAACTATATGCTGTACCCCACACTGAGGAGGAAGATAGGGCGTTGGGCATATGGCTAATGATATGCTAGAAAAAGGGTGGTTTATCAAGATATCCTATCCCATTGCCTCGCCTGTAGTCTTTATCCATAAGGCTGATATGACTTTACGACCTTGTCTAGACTATGGCCATCTTAAAATGTGACAGTTTTGAGCAGGGAATCTCTCTTTTGCTTTGATAACTAGATTGAATCCAAATTCAGATTTTTTAAAAATACAAATAATGACCGCTTGAAATGAGCTAAAACTTATAAAAGTCGATGTAATTGACTCCTGCTTCACTGGCTTAGGGTGGTGGTGCGCCACCATCTGGCATCTTTCAGCCACTGATGAAGCGCGCCCAGCTGGCTCTGCTAGCCCTCCCAACTCCACCAGGCATTATGCCCCCCTTAAGACTTGACCCACCACCTTATAAGCTCCCAAATAGTTCTCCACAGCCCTTTAGTGCTCTCATGGATTAATTTGCGTCTTGGCCTTTGGGACAAATATGGGAATCATTTTCTTATATGCAAGAGCAGCCATCATCAAGATGGCCATGGTAATTTTCAAACACACTGGCTACATTGACTTCTTCCCCTTTAAGGGGTACTTTAACCTTGGCTTTTCGCTCTCAAACTGATGCAGCAGCATGTAAGCTGCAAATAATATTTTAAATCCCTATTCCCACCATTTTCATGAAGCTCCCAGATGAGGCCAATTTGTGGTCCAGTTCTCTGGGTTGCCCTCCCATCTCTCCCCCAAACTCCTCCACCATGTGCTCATGGAGAGTTTGGCCATTTACAGCACAGACCCCATGTTGCAGTTTGTAGTTCCCAACGGTGCAGATTGGCTGTCAGGGCCTTGAGCTTTTACAACAATCTGACCCTTTCATTGAAATTCCCAACTCATGATTTCCCCCGCACTGTGATAAGATCTGCTCCTGATCACCCATTCCAGAAGCGCATCAAAAATGGATACGCCATTTGCCCTTGTGCATTGATTTCAATCATTTGAAGCGCAAGTGCCCCACAGCTTCCGCCTCTGCAGCTTCCGCCATTACTCCTTCTGGCATTGGGGCAGTGGACACTTTGCCCAAATTCTTTGAATGGGGCTCAATCCTCCTGCCCCAACCTTAGGGAAATTTGGTGTGGCTCCCAAAGCGGCGCCCAAACAAGAATCATATTTTAAGAATTTTGTATGAAAAATTTGACCAGATTACTGAATTATGAGTCAATGGCTGCACCAGTTTCAGCATAGCTACAATTGTCAACGGTCCACAACCAATCAGCTCCTGCCACCACTCCAATTCTGGTGGCTGCCTAGCGTTGGCCAAGATAAACCACTTGAGGCTCTCAAATGAATTGGTTAGGATGAGCCATATCATGTGAAGCCAGATTTTGCTTTGGAGGAGTTCTTTGTTGACCCTTTCAAAACATGTTCCACCATTTTTGCCCTCAAAACAGTTTTCCAGTTTATAATAATATTAATAAAATGGCAGTTGAGGCTGCAATGCCCCTGATAACACCCACTTTTCCAGCATCTTTATGGGGTGATGGAGCCCTTTGTTGAGGGTATTACTATCCCCAATTCTCCCCATGATTTTAAGAAAGATGCAGAGTATGAAATTGAGGAGCTTTCATTTAGTGCGAGCTGCACGTGCATTGATGCAGCAAACACTCCTTTTTCAACCTCAATTATCACAAAACCAGCTGGAGCATCAAGTCATTCACTTCTGTTCCTGCTCTTATCACTTTTGTGGAGCATCAACTTGCTCAATACGTTGAGGCGATGGAAGCTGCTAGCCTCATTAAATAAACAAAAACCCACAATTATACCTCCTTATGCCACAGGTTGCAGATGCTCTTACCCTGATGTTGTCCACCATGTTCCACCAGCTAAAGCGGGTGCTGGACAAAAGTTTCCCCAAATCTTCCTCACCATCTGATATGGCTTCCTAGGCTGTTAGCAGAGGTGTAGTATTAAGAAATTATATTTTCCAATAATTTTTTTGTTTGGCCCATTTGTAAATAAAGATGTGTGGCGGCTCCCCCATATGGGTTGGGCCCACTAGTGCTAAAAAATAATGTGATGGTTCTCAATCCATACCACCTTCCATTTGAACAAACCATCGCCCAGGCCATTGCTAAATCCTGAGATTTTTTTTCAAAATTGACCTGTTCAACGTCTTTAACTAGGTGAGAGTTAAGTCAGGCCAAGAATGGCTTACAGATATTTGGAAATGGCGTAGAATATGTCATTTCAAGGTGATGCCTTTCGGCTAAAGAAAGCACAGCAACCTTCCACCTCCTATTTGATGATGTCCTGGGGGACCTAAGGTTTACCTGCGATGTCGCTTACATTAATGACATATTGAACCACTCATCAACCCAAGAGCAGCATGCAAAGGACTTAGAGGCCGTGATGGAAGCCCTCCTCAAGACAGGTCTCTTCGTTAAGCCATCCAAGGGTTAACTATGTCATGAGTATGTCACCTTCTAATGACCTGACCCTAGAAAGGTTAAATATGCTGTCCCTCTATGTAAGTTGAAGGCAATCCAGTCCTGGCCAACCTCCACCTCTCAGAAACAGCTCCAAAGCTTCCTCAGTACTGTAATCTTCATAAAGAAGTTCTTCACAGACCTTGTCGCTGGCCGCGCCCCTTCATATACTGAAGGTTTAGAATGTCCCTCTAAAATGGACAGATTATTGTCAACAGACTCTTGAGGCAATCAAGGATTTCTTCTTGTCAGCTCTAGTTTTGCGACATGCTAACTCATCCAAGCCATTCATTATAGCTTGTGATGCATCTGCGATTGCAGTTGGAGCAGTACTCTTGCAAGAGTATGATGGAACGGAGCATCCTGTAGCGTACTTCTTTAGTGAGTCACCTCCACAAAGCAGGTATAGGCGACTTAACTAAAGAGTTGTCAGCAGCGTCATGGTTATTTACCCACTTAAGATATCTCATACAGGCGGTACTTCATGAGATCACTGTACGCACTGACCATAAATCTTTATTATGCTATTGCAAGCCCTTAAATTGGCCCACCGTAAGCGTGTAACTAAAGGGATCCTTGCAATTTTCACTTAAAGTATGAGTTTATTAAAGGGCCACAAAACGTGCTGACTGTCATTTTAAGCAGAAACCACGCCATGGATCCAGGTCCAGAGGTTACCCTGTCTGAGCTCACCAAAATGGTACCCTCCTCCACGATCCTCACCTTGGTTTCTGACACAGTATGTTATGCCAGCCTAGCCCCAGAGTCACCCATATGTGAACGAGTTTTAACAGGACAATCATGGTGCCCTGACGGATTAGAGTTGGAAATGACCCAGAGACTAGGAAGCGCAAACGGCCCCTTTATGCCTTATAGGATAGGATATTCTTCTTTTAAGATCAGACTTGGGTCCCAACTTCCTTGCGAATGCAGGTATTTAAAGATCACCACGTACTACTTGTAGTGGGTCATCCTGATTCAAAGAAGTGTGCTGAAATAGTCAAGAGAACCTAAAATTGACACGGGCTCTCCAAGGACATCCCAGAGTGGGTAGCATGATGTATTACCCGTGCACGCTCCAAATCTGACCAGATGGAGAAAAGCGCCTCATTCACCCTCTACAACAAGCTGAGGGTCCCTGGAAATCTGTATCAGTGGACTTCATTGTGAAACTTCCAAGGTCCAAAGGGGCTGATGCCATGATGGTGATTGTATGCAGGTTCACTAAGTTTGCGCTGTTTGACCATGTCACACAACCATAACAGAAGTATATTCCGCAACTCTCATTATCACCCATGTTTTCTCCATGTTTGGACTCCCAACAGAATTTGAAAGTGATTGTGGCCCTTAATCTACAGCCAATTTCTGGGACGCCTTGCTGGAAATCTCAGTATCAAGCCCTAACTTTCTACAGCATATCAACCACAATCAGATGGGAAAACTGACAGAGTTAATAAAGTCTTAGAACATTATCTGCGTTGTGATTCCTCTGCCGCCCAGGATATCTGGGCTGAGGACCTCCCTCTGGCACAATTCACTTACAACACGCTTCATTCAGTCCACTGGATTTTTTTCCATTTGAGGCCACCTTAGAGTATAGTTCATCATTCCAGATTGGGTCACGCCGGATCTCTATGATCCCTGCAGAAGAGGACTGCATCATTCAGATTTGGGACACTCAGAAACTTGTTCAAGTGCACTTGCTAAAGCCATCGGAGATTATAAGAAGTTTGCTGATAAGAAGCGACTTCCAGGGCACAATATTTCAGAAGGCTCACTTGCTATGCTTGACAATCAACACTTGAATATAAAGTACCCTCATGGAAGCTGGATAGTAAGCGCCAGGGCCTTTTAGAATAGAAAAGAACTTAGGTAATGGTGCAAACCGCGTCAAGGTTCCTGACCATTGGAAGCAACATGATGTATTCCACATTTCCCAAATAACTCCCATTAATTGAAAGCAACCTACTATCTCAGAGCCTATCATTGTGAAGGAGTCAGAAGAGGCAGAAGTGGAGGCGATATTGCTTCAAGAAAATCCAAGAGGTTAGTCCAGTATTTTGTTGCATGAAAAGATTACCCTGCTTATGATAAAGTAAGCGCAAGGGACTGTGAAACTGTAAGGAGCTAGTGGCTGAGTTCCATAAGCCACATCCTGAGGCCCTCTATCCGCCTAAGACTATTGATGCTATTCTGGTCATCAAACTCCCTGCAAGATCCAAGAACTATGTCCTGGGAATGACCAAGAGGAGAAATACTTTGTTTTAAAATATGATTATAATGTAAGTCTGGAAACCCAACCACTTGGGCTAAATCACGGGAAGTTCCTTTACAAAGGGAAGAAGGGACCCAATTCACCTATGGTGCCCTTAGTTCAGCTGGGTGAATTGACCCATGTTGTTGATGAGCGCTGAGTAACTACTTTACCCTTAAATACCCACCCAATTTACCCCCTTTCCTGCTTTTTACTTATAGATAAGATCAAGGGGATCTATAGGGATGTATATCTGGCCAGAGGCCACCAAAAGGACCCCACCCTCATAAGGTTCCCACCATGTCACCTTCCACTCCTTTGGAAACTTCAAAAATTAACCTTTAAAACTCAGGAAGGTTGTAGTAAATCAGAACACTGAGCTTGGGCAATGTGATTTAAATTCTGGGTCCTGGGACCCAAATATGAGTCAAGATTTTGGCCCTAAACCTTTTAAAGTAATCTTAATTTTTTTTTATTTTTCAAATTAAATATAAATTGATTGTCAAAATTGATTGCACTGAAGACCTATTCTTCTGCGCTCCAGAAGCCATCTAATCCTCTCAAGTTTGGATTGGTGAGAGCACCCATATGGATGATCCAGAAATTATGTTGTCAGAGCTTTTATGACCTAGTAAGCAAGCTAACTGATGGCCCCTCAAACCCAGGCTGCTAGTCACAAGCACAACAGCCAGCCTAGTCCAATCCCTTCCCCATTCTCTTCCCCAGAAAAGTTTTAAAGACAACTGCCCCTCCTAAGGTCAGCTGACATTCATTAGGCCTAAGTTTTAATAAAAATTCTGTTTTTAAAAAAACTCTCCATGGGCTCGCCATCATACTTCCTCCCAAACGTTTTGCTTTAAAATCAACCAAACGCGCCGCCATTAGCTTTCTGGGATGGATAGTTAGTTGAGTGGGCGCTCCAAACCATTTGATCCAGTGGATCGCCACGTGCTAACTGAGGTCATCAGAGATTATACTCCTGATCTGCTTTCCAAATCCACTGTACATGATAAAATCCCCAATCTGCCAGACTTAGTTCGCCAACCCAACACTGGTTCAGTACAATCTGGCCAACCAAAAATTGTGAAATTCCTTATGTGGGATGGACATCATTATCCTCCCAACTCATTCTGCCGCCCCACCTCTGATGTGATGCAATTTAGACAAGGTGAGCCCTCATTCCACAAACTTTGTTGAGTTGTTCATGGCGACAATCACCCATTTTTGCAATCTAGTGGTGAAAACCAGGCACTGGGATCATCTAAAGCAAAGCTTTTGGGGCAATCTACTTCCTTTGACATAAAAAATTGATTACCATCTAAACAACTTTTACAATCCCAAGTGGCAGCCCAAAACACCTTAGCAACCACGTTTTTCTGCACAATCTCACCCATACTCAAACCAAACCACATTAAGCAAGATTTTCAAACAAGTCCCTATTTGTTTATCAGTTTTTAGTAAACTTATGGGCTCGCAAATACATAAAACAAATTCTGAAAATCATGGGACCAATACCAAAGAGTAACAACTGCCAACTCAGAGGATTAGTCATCTTCTATGCCTTCCACACCATTAGGGGATGCCTCAGCAAGATCTATAGTTGCCGCCATTGCAGCTATCTGGTTTGCTATGGGCTTCTGGTATGTTGCTTAACTCTTATTTCCCTCACGGAAACCATAGGCGTCCATCTTCCAAATCATCAGAGCTACTTTTACATTGGCATTCTGGAAACTCCACTGGGTTGTCACTCACCAGATTGGAAACCCAGTCTTGCTAGAATTATTAGACTTCATGACAGTAACCAGCGAAAGTAAATTGGTTGAGTCAATCTCAGAATCAAATTCTTTATCCGCTCTTCCTCACCATTAATATTATGAATAGACCCATCTCTAAGAGGTACAGGAGTGACAAATTTCCTCACTACTCAATGGACTCAGCCATATATGGCCTGGCCATTGCACAGCCTGCTGTACAACAGAGGAGTTAGTGTTATTGTAACAAGTGCAATTGTGGCAGAACGAATATTCTCAAAAGAAATCTTTGACAATAATCTGACTGAGAAGATAAGATATGAATCAGAATTGTCAATTATTTTTAAAGTTGACTGTCATGACCAAATCTTGATATATTCCTGACAGTAGTGCACTTAGCCCAGTTCCCTATCCATTGAGTATATAGAGCAGCGGTCCTCAACAGATACCACTGTCACTTCATTTTTCCCTTTCCCATTTTAGAATAAGAAATTTTTTAAAAAACCCAAGTTTATTTGTGAGTTTAAAAAGTCTAGTAAACATTTAATTTCTATGGTTTCCAATTTTGAAATTTCTGGCTGGTGCCCACAGTTCCCCTTTCTCTTTTAGATCCCACAATATGGGTAGATGTACCTGAGGTATAGTGGCTGGGGTTTTAGTGGTAACTCATTCAGAGTTACAGGCAAGTCTAATTATAATCATCACGCTTTATGACAACATGTTCCTTGGTAATTCTTATAAAACAGGTATTTTAAATTCAAAATTTACATATTCTTTGTACTTACCATGATGCATATATATAATACTATTTTTACTATAAATTTAACTTTAAATATATATAATAATTATTGCTTTAAGATGCTTTTAGAAAATTTGCATTATGTGGGGACATGCAAAGTGAGGCATGCCTGAAAAAAATAATATAAAGTGAAGACCTTATATATTTTATGAACAATTTTGTATCAAAAGTAAAATTACATCTTAGCTATATATAGATCAAGGTTAAATTATTGTGTTTCCTTTATAGATTCTTTATCTTAAAAATATCTTACTAATAGTAAGGAATTAAGGCTCTGCATAATCGCTGTACTTGTTGAATATTATTCATACACTTTTTCAATATATTATATACTATAGATGGTAATAAAATGCATTTTTTAACAATTGAAGCTGCAAAAAAGGTAAAAGATAGCTATAATCAAACTTTGTAAATATATTTTATTTTTTTTCCTGCATTTTGGATGGCTATATACTTTAGCTAGTATCTTCTTCTATCTATAGAGGAATTTATTATACAGCCATATTTAAGTACATAATACTTATAATTTAGTATATAAACAAGTATAGACTAATGTCAAAAATCTAGTATTATCCATCAAAATCAATAGTATCTATATCTGTTAAAGTAAAGATACGCAGATGTATATATTCTGTATGTTCACTGTCCTATATAAGTGCATTTATTGAAAGGGATACAAAACGCCATTTTCTGGCGTTTAACTTTTAACTTACTGTTGTGAATGAGATCACAACTGGTGCATCTGGTCATTTCTTGATCAGTGGAATACATCAAGACAACCACAAACCAATGGATGTACAGTCAACCTGCCTTCGTGGATGGGAGGAAGTAAGGCCCTTTTATAGGCGAGGGTGAGCTAATAAACTTTCAGTCAGAGTAAAGTGATTTAATTGGCAATAATTTTAAATAAGAATAAAGTGAAATTATGCAGAATAATATTTGCCCCACTAAGTTAAAAAAATTTATATAATGAAGATGATGACGCCACTAGACTTTCCTATAAAAAATGACCCTTTTTTAAATTCAGGCACATCAATAATTTAATACTTCTGGTGACAAAAGGATTAGCAAACTGAATTATGCTGACACAAGCGCCCAAGGTTTGATAATGAATATTACCAGATTGGGCAGATTTCTAATGTTCAAAGCAACTCAAAGCTACAATGTGAGTCAAATCATAGGAGTGCCATCAGTTGAGCCTGATATTGAGATATATATTAACAGATTTGATTATCAATTTAGTTTTCTTAAGCAACAATGGCCCAGAACCCAGAAGTGGGGCCTAGCACAAAGGCCCCTGGACATATAGGCTCAGGGTAACCAACATGAGATGGAGATCGCAATTGTAAGAGTTAGCACAGGTGGATGAAAAGACCAAAGCAGCAGTCAGCCGCCTTCTGACTACAGGATCATAGAATATCATCAATAATAAACCCTTTTTCCCAAATATATTTCAATATCTTATTCATTTATATCTATAATTTCCATCTGAAGAATAAAATCCTTGTTTTATATTTTTAATAAATCTTTTTTAAAGAAACTTAAGTTTATCCTTTTTGCTTAAACTTGAGTTTTATCAAGTTAGTGATTTCCAGTAATCAGTCTGGGATTAACCAAATACTCTGTTGCCAGTAACCAGTCTGGGATTGACCTGCTAAAAGAAAGTCACTCTCTGTTAAGAATATCTTGGTGCTGATGACGCCAAGGAAAATGTTGGAAAGTTTCCCATTGAGTCATGAAGGCCAATGTATGTCAAGAGTATCTAAAGGGTGGAAAAAGTCTACTAATGGCGCGGACGTCTTAACCAAGCAGTTGATGCACTAAGGGGTACCATCTGAGAATGACTTGCTTAAAGAAAATGTTTGTGATGTAAGCAAAGGTTGTTGGTGCCTAATCTTCGCGGAGTAGACCACCTGAGAAATGAGTAAGCCTCTAAAGTTAAGTTAGACAAGGTTGTAACACTGACTTTGGTGCTCACTACAGGGGTGACACCATCAGGCCCTAGTGATACACATAACAGTTCTTCTGAAAAAATTGATGATGATGCAGATATAGAGGTGTATCACGAGAGGGTGGAGAGGATTCATATGAACTTCTGGTGAGGGAAGAGGATATTATCCATACTAGACTACATACCCTGAAATTTGAAGTGCACAATTTTTGTACCATTCTTAAGCACGTCAAGGAGACTGCTAGAAGAGCTAGAATTGACTCACTACCCAATAAGAGAGGACCCTCACTAATTATCAAACTGTAACTTATACCAGAGAACATCAATAAAAGGCTTATATCTCAAAAAAAGATATGGAAAAACCATCAGCGCATTAATGAATATGGAGAGCATCTGAAACAGCACAACAATATCCTGTTTTCAAAAAACAAGAGTATTGAAAATATGAAGGCACAGATGCACAATGTGACGGAGCTTAAATCCACTCAACTATTACATAAATGAAGGCACCTATGTGGACTTCTCAAAGGAATGCGTTACAACCATTCAGATCTTGTACTTAGCCAACTATGATGCATGACAATCTTTTTAAGGAAAATCCAAACTTCAAACCATATTTCAAGACTATGTATACACCTAGCGAGGGGACAATTTCTGGTTTCCTACAGATGTATGAAAATAGCATGGATGGCACCACCGATTTCCAGAAGGCTCTCCATGTACAATGGTGCATGAGCCGCAAGGCTCAGGAGATTCTCAGTGCGAGCTTAACACCTTGATTATATTGGACCAAAGCCAAGAGCATCTTACTCTATGCGTCAGTAGTGACATAATGTCCAGACTATTAAGCAAAAGTTCTTGTTGATGATGGTGGGCAAAAACAAGTTGGTTGCAAATTATGATTCCTGTCTCTACCTTAAGGACCAGCAGATATGGACTAATGTAACAATGATCTGCCTACCAACATAACTGGTTTATATTTTAGCACTAGTGGTGCCCAACCCAAAAGGGGGAGCCGCCACGCATCTTTATTTGCAAATGGTCAAAGCAAAGGGATTATTAGATATATAAAAAAATCCTAATATGGCATCTTAGCTAATATCCTAGGAAGCCATATCAGAAGTTGAGGAAGATTTGGGGAAACTTTTGTCCAGCGCCCAATTTATCTAGCGGAACATGGTGGACAACATTGGGTTAGGAGCATCAGAGAAATGAGGCATAAGGTGGTATAATTGTGGGTTTTCTTCATTGATGAGACTGGTAGTGTCCTTTGCCTCAACGTGTTGAGCAAGTTGATGCTCAGCTAAAGTGATGAGAGCTGGCACACAAGTGAATGATTTATTGCGCCGCCAGGTTTTGGGGTAATTAGGGTCACCATAACCTTTTTATTAAGCTCCCTGGAGATGCACATGACTTTGGCGGTTAAGAGATTAAAATGTCTCTTAAAGCGCTTCAATAGCATTGCTTGATGTATAAGGGACATGCAAATCTGAATTGAAGAACATGGCACCTACTCAACCCTTGAAGAGCAAATAGCTGTTTATGTTGCCAATGATAAGGTTGAAAAGCCTAAGGAGAAGAGCAACAAACTGCCTGAAAGCTTGCCAAGGTGAGATTATAAGTGCCATAAGTGTCACCAACCTAGGAACTTTACTCAATACTGTCCGTCAAGTACAGCCAAAAACAAGGAGCAAATTTCTAAAGAGGACACACCTGATACCATAAAATTGGGTGGACATCCACACCGAGGGTGAGGACAACCATGAAGATAAAGACTTGGTTAGTTCAGGTTACCATGTATTAGGGACTCATAGCACAGTGGCTGTACTGGATAGATTGAAAGTTCAAGGGGCTGATGGCTCTGTATAAAATGATACATATTTGATCTAAGAAAAAGATACTACCTGAGTGATCAATTAGTTGAAGAAGGAGAGCAGTTGGTCGTGTATACCTTCAAGGTTGTGGTACTGGTTGGCGAAGACACTACCAAGGCCAACACAAGAGCCGTTAATTTGAAGCAATCTGAGGAGTCAGTCACCGATGTCCTAACCATTAGAAAACCCCTTCATCAAGAATGTAACAAAGGTGGGATTATCATCCAGAAGGTGCGATTTTTGGCAGTTCTGGACACTTGCGTTTTAGTGAACATTATCTCCTCCAGATTATGAAGAGACTCAAGTTTATGCCCAACATTGCCCCACAATGTGAAATACTATACTGCAGGACCTTACATTACCTGCACCTTATGAGCTTATTCTGCTTTGACTTTACATCTTAGATGTATTGTCCTGATGGCCCCTGCGGTAGTGTTGGACAGCGACCACTATGATTATTTTATTGAAACACAGTTTCTAATGCAGTTTGGGGAAAAGATAGACTACCCTTAGCACGGTTAGAATTCTGAGCTAACAACTTTCTCTGGTGTTCAAGGACGAGGATGTTTAAACTTAAAAAACATATTGCTTGGTTGAAACTGACCAATCTATCTATCCAATTCATTAGACCTTAACATAGAAGGGTTTAATACAACTATCGCTTTTGTGAGCGCTAAAGAATGACTTCCATTGTGCGCTAGTGAATCTTTGAAAAATTGACTAGGGGACCAAAGAAGAATGATATTTCCAATCATTGTTCAAATCCTCCTGACATAATATTGGAAGTGTAAAGTTGAGATGGAACTAGAGAGCAAACGCCCATAGCATTACCAGGATTATAAATGTTAAAAGTTGGGAGCTATGGCTACTCAAATTCCTCTTTAGGAGTGAGCACTATTGTTAAGCTCTGTAGGTGTGTTTCTCCTAATTATAGATCGCTTCAGCTCCCTTGATTTCTTACACAGGTTCTTTATATGTGCAGTCAATAGCTGTTAAATTCTAATAATTTATGTGAGTTTAATAATAGTATTAAGACTAACACCCAGTTGAGCTTTTCACAACCAAATAGTTCTCCTACTCAGGATCCTACTTGGAAAAGGTAATATTCTTCCTTCAACCCGCTTGTGAAGGTACTGAATCAACTCTTCAGATAACAAAAAAATCCCTTAAATTTTCCTTTGGAATTGGCAACTTCTGATGATAACGATACCTAACATACTGGCAGTAAATTTAGAGGTTCTTAATGGAACTTCTACTCTGAGAACTGACTACTAATTCTGGCTTAGAAGTCCTCTCCTAGGACTTATCTATCAATTCTAATTCTGCGGTCTTCTTGGTGTGCTCTCTCCCTTCCTCACACTTGACATAGGAGATGTGGAGATGATTGACAGTAATATTTAGCGCAGGGATATCTGATTCCCCTACTTTAATCACAAGTATAATCAAGATTAAAACAAAATGTATAATAAACTAAATATACTTGTGAATAAAATTTTCTTTTTAATAAAATAATCTTCAAGGGAATATATAGGGTTTTGGCGCCCAAATCTTCTGTTGGCGCCCCAATTAAAAACGACAGCAGTTGCCACCTAATTCACTTTCAAAAAATCGGCCAACGATGAAAGAGGCTTCTGATAATCCATCCAAAATAGTCAATATCCACCGCTGACTAAATACTGATCCGCTATCAGTTAAATTTGGAAGTACATGTCCCAACGCTCACATCCAACTCCAGAAGAATAACCCATCAGGCTAGCAAACTGTTTAGGTAATAAGACCCTTACCCATTATCACAAGTTGCGTTGCCTAAAAGGCTAAACCACCAGTTGCTGACACCAAAGGCGTTGTCAGCGCCCAGCTTTTTTTAAAAAACCTTCAGTTAATAGGCACCAAAACCTGATTGGCTCCCACCAGCCAATTAAATTATCAATATTAAAAACGGACAATCATATGGCTTGTTTATTTTCATCAATCATCCCATAAAAATTAATGATATGATGTATCAAAACCCAGCGGAATAATATTATTTGCTCAGGATAACTTGCTGAACAATAATTATTGTATAGGATGATATATCCCACATCCACTAGAAGGCCTCATCCCATAGCGGATAAGCAGATTATAATCTTGGTCATGCGGGATAATATGGTCATATCCAAATTCCCAAAATATCCCTCACCAGACCAGATTATTCAGTGGAAGATAAAACCCTTAGGGATGGAGGACGCCTCAGCCATGCTCAAGTTTTATTTTTTGTAATTCTACAACTTCAAGGGAGTATGGTTCAGTTCACTTTCAATGCTTCATGCCTTGTCCAGCATTGCGGCTCCTCTTCCCTGGTTCTTACCTGCAGGAATCTCCTCAGAGTGTGGTTCCTCACAGCTTCGCTGCTGCACCAGGCCACTTCAATTATAGTTGCCAACACTACACTCTGGCAACCAGTACAAACCCCATAACGGGTTTCTTTAACTTTCTCAGTCAACCTATACCAACCCCAGGATAAGCTCCAGACTCTATTGACATTCACAAGTTCTTCTCATTCAGCTTTGCTGAGTTCTTGTTACCATAATCACCAGGATAAATTCTCCATTTTTGATCAGAGCAGGTCTCTTTATCTTAGGGACAACTCCTAGCAGATCTAGTTTCAGTCCATCTATATCCTACCAGTACTCTTTTCTTCAAAGCGCATTGGGACTTCTTCATGGCGGATCTAGTTGCACAAGAGCTGGTCCTGCCACTGACAACAGTCTTCCCCATCATAGCTCATCCCCATCATTATCTTTGGCAAGTGGACTACTGCAATGCTTTTCACTTGCTCTCCAATAAAAACTGAGCTAAATATTCTTCTATTATATATATTTCTCTCTTTATATATTTTTATCTTATAATATTTTTTGTATATTTTCTTTTCAATGGGACTTAATCTATAAATAGATTCAGAGGTCCTTCTTTCCCCTACTATAGTTCAGAGGTTCGTTTTTAAACTTTACCAGCTATGGTTCAGAGCTTTTTTTAAATTTACCCACCTATCATGATTCAGCTATCCTCTCTTAGTACTTGACCAGCTCTTCTGGTTCATCGGGCCCTTCTTGGGACTTGATCAACTCTTTAACTTAACCAATTTTTCTGGTTCACCGGTCCATGAGAACATTAAAGTTATTTTCTTAGATCCAATACTCTTTGCTATGGACCCACTTCATAATATGACAATCTTAGATTTTTCTCAACATATATGCAACTCTCACCAACTTGGCAATACTCTCAAATGGTCCCTTAAGTTAGCCTTCATTCCGATTTATCACTACTTCTGACAGGTTTTAATTTTAAATTATATTTTGGAAACTGGCAATTGAGTCCTCAGATCTCATAAAATGAAAATCAAATGCCAATTGTCAGTTCCATTTTATTATTCTCATCATTTTTTTAAAATAGATTTTGGCATTCATCACTGTCCTTAACTTTTAAAGTAAATCTAATGATAGATTCAGAAACAATCCACTACTTGCACGAATTGTTCTGGTAACGTTATCTTCCTCCAGCTTTATTTATATTTGATCATTATTCTCAACATTTATTGCCTCTTATTAACTGATTAATATTGGGTTTAACAAAATTCTTCCACAATCTATGGATCAATACCTTCATTTTGACCTCATTCTCTTGATAGCATTCATCTCTGGTATTTCATGCCATATTATTTTATTAGTATATGATTGAGAGGCCTTATCCACAATCTCAGGATTGATCAAATTCCTTTTTGACCTCTTCTAGTGCCTCATAACTAAGTACTATTCAAGGCGGACCCAGTCACAATCCAAGTTGGTCCTGCCGCCTACCTTTTTCATCAAAAAACACCTCTGGACTATTCCCAGAAGACCCAGTTGCAACCTAAACTGGTCCTTTCGCATACTATTCATTCTAAACAGATATCTAGTGGAACGGGTTCTCTTGAAGTGCTAGATTGTTCCTCATCTATAATGCGAAACTTTTTCCCAAATCTTGAGCATCTTCATCCTCCTCATGAATTATCACAACGATTCATATCTTTGTTTTGATTTTCCCCAACTTTATGTGGTAAGATTTACCATCACTCCACTTTTCTGATAGTGGTGTTTTGATTCATCTGTCCAGATTGGTACATTGGTGTTAAAACTTGCAGCTAGTGGCTACTCAACCACCCTTTAAGGCGAGCTTTAATAGTTAATTTTTGGGATCTGTCTACTCTTTTCAGATAGTAACTCGCTTCATTTCCCTTGATTGACTTCACGGTTCATTGTATGTGCGTTGTTTTAATTGTTGATATTGATAATATACTGGGAGTAATAGTATGAAGACTTATTATCTAGTTGAGCTTCTTATAAACAAGTTAATTATTATGTCTAATGTAAAACTGGTGCTTGTTTGATCATGCTTTTATCTGTTATATTTGTAGGGACTTCTTCCCTCTTCTGTAGAGATAACCTGGGATAGGTTCAGAGGTTCTACAACCTTATTGTCATGCAGAGTACGTGAAGATAACGATAAGGTTGTCAAAGAATCTTTACCTTCCAAAACTATAATCACATGGATAAAACAGTTTATTATATAAAATGTTACTGATCTTTTCCTATATGCTTTATTTAAAAGCCCATGGAATTTAAATGGGATCTAGCTTCCCAACTCATCTTTTGGTGCCCCATTTGTAAGTGGCAGCCGTCGCCAATGAATTGTCCTCCAGGGTCACTTGAAACAATAATATCTCAAGGATTTAAGCAAACTTCCCAATGACCTCAATGCAACCTCTTATGGATTGAAACAATGAACTTGTCACACGTCTTTGCTTTACACTCATTGAATCATTCTTATTAGGTGATAACCTGCATAGATAATGGGAAACTTACCCATAAACAGAAGGTTGCAATCTAAAAAACAAACTCACAATTTGCTTTAACAAGCGACATTACTCGCTAATAACTCATAAACCCCTTAGTTGATTAGTGAATAAACCTGAATAACTTTTAAAAGTTAATCAAGTTAAAAATATTAAATTTTCCTTCTCGATCAGTTTGTTCACACGCAGCTGTGTCAACGACTCCGAGTTAGGGCAATAAATAAAGTTTAATTGGAAAGACGACAACCTAATCAATTGGTTATGGTCAGGAATCACCCCTGATGAAACAATAATGATCCAGAAGATCAAAACACAGAGGACCAATAAATATTTGTTCAGGATTATATTTTGAACAATATTCATCATATATGATTGATAACTCAAACATTCACTAGCAGGATAAATCCCCTAGTAGACAAGCAGGTGTACTTTAATTGATCGAATAATGTGGCTTATTGATTCCAAACGCATATCCCCACTTGAATATATTATCCAGAGATAAAGGTTTTTTGGAGGCATACGCCGCTTCAATTTTGACTGAGTCTGCCAGCATGGTTTAAATTGGAGTTATCTTGGTCCATCTCCTTTCCCTGCTTGATGCATCTCTGGTTAATCCTTTTCTTAGCACATTCATGTTCCATGTCCTCCTTGCTGCCGCTGTCACTGAGTGCAGTTCCCATGGCCCCATTCTGTGCCAGCATAATCAGGTGTTCTTGCTGATAAAAGGTTTGGAAAGCCTGTTTTCCCCCAGGTCAGGGTTATATGACAGTTCATCAATTAGAAGTTTTCTCAGCCAGCTTCTACAATTTCTTAGTCTCTTTATTCCCCCAGTCTAGGCTTCATTTCTTAGGGCCTTATTATGGCGAATCCAGTTTCAACATGTCCTGATTCTGCCAATATGCTCATTCCTGCGCCTTATATTACTCACGGTGAACCCAGTTTCAACCCAGGTTGGTTCTAACATTAATATAAGGGGACATTACCAGATGCTTCTTGATGATGATAATAAAAAACAACAATTAATATATTTGATTTTCAGGGTAATTCCTGCTTCCACTATAGTGCAGGTTTTTTTAAATACAAGTCCAAAACCTGTAATAGCAAGAAAATTTCTTGGTGTGGTATTTTTGTCCTAAGGTTTACCTACATTAAATTTTTTATCTTTTTCCATTTTTATCTTTTTATATATTTTTTCTTGATGATTTTTTATCTTAATATATTTTTAAAATTTTTATTTTATGTTATTTATTTCTCTTTTTTTGCATTTGGAATTAAACTATAAATAGGTTCAGAGGCCCATATTATTGTTTCCCAAATACTGGCTCAATGTTTTTTAAACTTAACCAGCCATTCTGGTTCAGGGGTCTATTTTTAATACTTATCCATCTCTCATGGTTCAGTGTCCCTTAATTGAACTTGACCAACACCAGGCTTTAACCTATTTTTAGTAAGTTCAGTGGTCCTTTATGAGTATTGCAACATTTCATTCCTTCAGATCCAAAAAAAGAGATATTTAGTTTGACCCAGTTCACTTTATGACCATTATGAGGTTTTTAGTCATATAGGCATCAGTTATCAACTTGGCGATCACCTCAATCAGACCTGACCACAAAGCATCAGCTTATTTTTTCTTCAAAAACCATGAGTGCTACAATAGGCTGCCCTATGCCCCACATGGTACTCTTGTATTGCTGGTCAATTCTTTTCATCTGTTATTTTTACTTTAATACTTTTCTTTAGTTGGTATCAAACGCCTGCAATTGCAGTTTAATCATACTACTGCTAGTTGGTTCAGGTATTTCTCAATACTCTTCCTCAATACTGGTTCTATAACAGAATATAGATCAGTGATAATGCTGCCCTTTGTCCATATAGTAATTCAAAAATCTTTTACCTGTTGTCATATGGTGGATGATATTGTAGGCGAAGGTAGCCAAACTTAGGTAAGTTCCACTTGCAGAAGTTTTTCCTGAAAACAATTTTCTCAGAATTGCGGATAGTGTTCTATTGACTTGTTCACCATTCTGTTTGTTTCTGGCCAATATGGAGTGGATACCACCCTTGGATTCCCATCAGTTCATTCAGCCTTGAGATCATCTAGGAAGTAAAATTGGTTCCATTGTCACTCAAAAGCTTGCGGGCATCCACGGCAGTACACAACTTGGTCCAGGATGAATCTCCCTATGCTTGTAGTATCCACTTTGCTCAAGGCTTTTATTTCTAGCCATCTAGTCAGATGATCTATTACCACAATGATGTATCTCTCACTACCTGTACTGATAAACAGAGGTCCCATCATGTCTATTGAAACCATGTGCCACATATTTCCAGGACGTACTAGCCTGTATCCCGTATATTCTTATGAGGTTTTTGAAGTATGCATTTCATGCAACAGGCCAGATAGTCAATGTCATTATATTTGATTAATGACCAGTAATAGTACTGGCAATTATGGTCCATTATTTTCTTGTACTAATGGCAACTACTTTATGTGCAGCTCAGATAATTTCCACTCATTCTGACAGCTTTAGGAAAAAATTTTTTTTCTGCCATTCGTTTTATATAATTGCCCATTTTATATCCTGGTGTTTTCCATTGCTTTCTTTAGTGCACCTTAAATTTCACAGGGCTCGTTCCTGATATAGCAATTAATCATCTTTTGAAATAACTCACCCACATGATGATAGACAATTTGTCAGGAGAACATATATAACTCTCCAGTACCCTGCGTGGTGGTGCACAGTGCACTGAACCTTTGAAAGGGAACTAGTCGTCAGGGTTAATATAAAGATAGCCCAGTAGAGGGAGCTGGAGCTAAAGTGACATATGGCGAGAGTGGTTAGCACTGTGAAGGTAACTAGGAAACGTGAAATCAGCAAAAGATGGCTATGCCTCAAAGGGCAATTTATAACTAAGCTGTATGCAGGGCTAGAGTGCACGGGTGACCCAGTTTGGAGGGAACCTGGGAGGCCAGCAGTATACCTGAGGCTGTAATATTTTAAAAGAAATAAATTGGTTAACGTGACTTAATACCATTTTAACGAGGTCTGTTCAAAGATTCACCCAAGTCAACATATAAAAGAATGTTAAAATATTGAAGGGTTTATAAAGAAAAACAAGCAACGAGGAAGGTTGGTATTGTAGGATCATTATTAAACAAGCTTAGGGAAATCATCTGTCAGAGAAAATGGTGCCAAGCTGAGGTGCTCTAATAAGCGCTGACTTTCATCCAGCAGGGTGCTATACTTCAAAATAGTCCAAAATTGAATAATTGATTGATGTTTAGGCCAACCCAAGTTGGAAATTTTGTAAATTGAACGGGCCTTGAACCCCCGTTCACTGATGAACCAAATTAAGCCATCATCATTAAGTAAATGACTCACCCATTTTAACGCAAGAGCCAAAACAAGGGGCTGGGCGTTATGCACCTCACTTGAAATAACCTGGGAATATCTGGTTTGTACTCAACGTTGGTCCAAGGTGTGCTTCAGTTTAAAGAGTCCTAAAGCTTACCATTTAGGACCTCCTGCCGCACAGCCTTGTCATTGCTGTTGGTGCCCTCAATAAAGTCATGTAAACATGACATGATTTGGGATTCTTTTATTCTTGATATTACATCTTCAATTTGATGTGCTGATCCAGCCTGGTGTTTTATCTTAAAAATCGTAGGCTTCTAATTTTTAAGCACATCCAGCCTATACCCTTCTGATTCCTTCAGAGTTTGTGAGGCCTGCGTAAAGATGAGTGATTTGTTACCACTTTGAAGTGTGTTCCATGGATATACGTTCAATTTTGCTTGCATACCTATATCACTGAGTGCCACCCGCGCTCCATCACAGTATAATTTCTTTCTGCTGGCGTTAGTGTTCTGCTCACATAAGCCACTGGATGATCTTCCCATTGTTCATCCATTTGTCTCAAAAGGGAACCAATCTCCATCAATGAAGCATCAGTTTGTATGATAATCTCTCAATCAGAAATCTGGGTACATTAAGGCAGGACTGGTCATCAAATATCAGCGTAGTTCATTTTATGACTCTTGGCCTCATCATTCCTCAAGGATTCTTTTTTTGGATCTTTCAATAAGTGGAATAACGGCTCCGCAATTCTAGCAAAATCCTTTACAAGTAGATGATAGTAGCCAACCATCCAAAGAAATACTAGGGTATCTAGTTGATCTTTGGGATCTACATCTGTTCAATTGCCATAATCTTCTGTGGCTGGGTTGAGATCTCATTAATTTATCATAAACCTAAAGTACTCAAGCCCTCTCTTGTTTGAATGACATTTCCACTTCTTGATCTTCATGTTCTACATAACTAGGCGCTTTAAACTTCTTCTTTGTGCTCTAGATGGTTATGAAGGTCCTGTTGAATACAATGATATTATTCAGATATACTAAAGCGCAGGCTAGCTTCAAAATTATTGAAGATGGAGTCCATTGTCTCTGTAATGTCACCAACGCGTTACACAATCCCTGGGGCATTTGGGTCAGCTAATAATGTTCTTATCAGTACTAAGGAGTTTTACACCATTTGTTCTCTTATTTTAAAACTAAGAGACCCAAAGTTACTGGGTTCTGGTTCATACATTCTTTACTTTACTTGTCTGGAAAGACTTTCACTCAGGATAAATGTACTTGTGTGGTAAATCCTAACTATGTTTTCTGTAATTAAAATATATAAAGGTAAGCCAATAAATAAACGGCAAATTGGCAGTAAAGTTTATTCGCATAGAACATGATTATAATGGAGATCAGGAGGTTTTTCTTGGTAAATCATCAAGCGTTATGCTTTAAGATCTATACTCAATTACCAATAAGGGATTTTGCAACATGTTGATTACCTATATCAAATGGGATTCAATCACCACAAAGATTTTGGTTGAACACTGATACTAGGGGTTTTCAAGTTAGTAATATTTGATCGCCAATTCAGGGTCTATCAACAATATTTAAAGGCCTTGAATCTCGTCAGGGATTACCCCTGATAATTTTTTAACTATATAAGCGGATTAATTTGTTTCCCATCATCTGATACATGCAGATCTCGGATTCAGGCATGAATCTTAACAACGCTTCACTATAGATCTTGGAACAGGGGTAAAACATCCTGAGAAATTGACTGTGTACATAATCACCACAGTGCCCAGAGAAACCTACTTGATTGAGTACATTAACTCTTTTATAAATAACTTTGTAGGGCCACAACCAATTGGTTCCCAATTTGTTATTGCGACCTACAGGCCAATGGTAGTAGAAAAGAACTAGTTACCCGATTCAAAGAGGTGCAGATGTTCATGCTTGTCATTAAAACGATTAGTTTCTTTATCAGTGGTAGCCAATAAGTTCGTGGAAGCCAGCGCCTGAGTCCAGATATCTCATTGGCAATGCTTCACATGGTAACTTCAGGGGCTTTGGGAGAAGCTTGATCTAATTAGACTGTACTTTAGAAGGCAGCAGGGTATCTTTTCCATACAACGCTTGGAAGTGTGACATCTTAGTTATCTGATAAAGGCTTATTCTATAGCCAGTCTATCACTAGGCAGTTATTAGGGCCAATGAAGGGGTCCTGATGTAGCCATTTTCTGGAGAGTTGTCATTAAAGTATCATTTGACTGCACTACCATTTCATTGGTTGCAGGATGGTAGGGAGTGGAGAACACAGGAGTGAATCCCATTATTTCATCTAAATCATTCTCTAGTGACAATTAAAAATATTTGCCCATTATTGGAGTGAATTATGTTAGGGCACCAATGCTGGGTGATAATATAATTATATAAAAATGTGGTGGTAGTTTTTGCTGAAGCAAAGGGTAGTAATAAAGCTTCTATCCACTTAGTTAGATAATTCACTGCTAGGAGGAGGAATTAATGACTATTAGAGGCTCAAGGGAGGGGTCCCACAACTTTGATACTAATAGTATGGAAGGGCTCACAGGGGGAACTACTGGATATTAGGGTCTGGAATAAGGTCCAGCTTGACTTTCACATTTCAGGCAGAACTATAATATATCTTGAATTAAGACAAGCATTCCTTACCAGTAACATTGAGTCTTTATCCACTGGTAAGTTTTCAGAATTCCCCATGGCCAACTTGCAGATGTCCCTCCAACATGATGTTGGTTTGAGCTGAGGGCCTTATATAGTGCAACCATTTTCTGAGAAACAAGTTTGTGCAGTTTACCATTTTTAATTTGAAGATTTACCAATTTTTTTAATTCTTTTTAGTGTCAGAGATTGATCTTTCCATAAATAAAATTGGGTTAAGAGTTCATAGAGTCGATCCTCCTCAGGTTAGTTAGAGTTTATATGAGGAACCTGGATAATCATAGACATCTTGTTAGATGGGCTCTGGTCAATGAATAATGGAAAATCGTAGTCAGTTTTTAACGCCCACTTGGGCTAACCACCCATTGGGGTCCTTAATTTGATGTAGCCATTGCAAGGAAGCATGATTGGTGATTATGGTGAAAATTTTTTCCATACAAATATGGTTAGAAATACTAGATAGCCAATAGTACTGCCAAGTATTCACATTCCATAATGCTATAATTGCGTTCAGCTCTGGTTAAGGTTTTTCTATAGCAAGCGATAGGATGGTCCAGCAAGTTTTAATCAAGTTGAGATAGTATGGCTCCTATGGCTATATTTCTAGCATTGGTAAAGAAGTAAAAGGTTTTAATGAAATTAAAGTGAATAAGTACTGGAGAGTGGGAGAGAGAGACGCGTAGCAGGTTGAAGGCCTGCTGTTGCTCTTCTTTCCACTGGATGGATATCCCTTTCTTCAATAGGTACTAGAGGTTTGGAGGTACTAAAAAGTAGGGAATAAACTGACAATAATTACCAACCATTTTCAAAAAAATTGTATGTTTTGTAGGGATTTAGGTGGGACACCTTAGAAATGGACATGACCTTGTTTTTCATCAGGAAGTATTCTGGCTTTACCCTTCTTGTGGCCCTAAAACCATTTCGCTCTAAAAGAATGAGCATTTTGACAGCTTTAATTTTTTTAAGCTTGCTGAAACTGCTGGAAAACTTCCAGAGATGATCTATGTGCTCGGTAAAGGTTCAAAAATGGTAATATCATTAAAAAACTAGAAGCAAGAACATTCTAAATCACCTAAAAGTCCATTCATGGCGGGTTGGAAGGTAGCAGGAGCATTACATAACCCCTGCAGAATTTAAGTGGGCTCAAATAGTCCTTCATTTGAGATGAGGGCGCATTTTTCATCATCCTCTAGTGACAAATTGACATGCCAGTACCCGCTGGCAAGATCCATAGCCAAAAAAATGGGAACCTGACATCAGGCGTAAGGAATTATCTATAGGCGAAGATGGTTAGCTTTCTTTTTGTGTGATAAAATTGAGGCGGTGATAGTACATGACAACACAGTGGCTACCATCCTTCTTCAAAATTAATAAGAGCAGGGAAGCCATTGGGCTCTAGAAGGCATATGTGACCCAACTTCCAACTGTTGCTGTAGCTCTATAGCCACTTGAGCTTCCTCCACTTTTGATTTTCTGTATGGCTGATATTTGAACGGAGGTTGAGTCTCAATCTCAATTTGGTAACTACATTGTACATTTTTCCTTAATTACTTAGTTCTAAGTGTTAGAAATTGATGGTTGACTCAAAAATAAACCCTTTGAGAAAACTATTAATGATAATATATTAATCCCATTGATGGATCCTTTGATCTTTCCCAATTTATCTGCACAACTAAGTTCCTTCTGAAACCACCTCAATTTTATTTAAATTGTCCTGATTATTATAGCTAATAGTAGCTATGATATTATTAAATTATGGCTGATTATGGGTCCACTTGGGTGCAAGATGGTCCCACGGCATTAACTAAAAATGCACCTCCTAAATTAGTGCACTAATCTTAATGCACTAAGGTGAAAGTTTGGTTCAATTAATAAAACTGATATATTAAGCACTTAAACTAAACATTACGATTATGGGCGTACTTAGTGCTATTGAGAGGCCTGCTGACATCCCAATTTGGGGTGCATCATCTTTTATGATCATATATGTTTATTCCCCATTTAGTGTTAGACATTGAGTCATGACATAGCTCTAATTGGGAAGAATTTGATGTTGAGTTCAAAACCCAAAGTTGTCCCAATTAAGAGAGTCAAATTGCCTTCAATCAGGCTGAAGCAAAGTTATTTTTTGTCAATTCATGGGCCAAATTGACTTGGGGATTTTTCATAATTATTGCTATGATCAGCAGAGGATTAGCATAATATGAATGAACTCATCTAATAGATGAGTTTGGCCAGGAGATGCCCAAGAGGTATATAATACTGGCGCCTGGCCAATTAATAAAACATCAATCATCATTTACCATCTAAATATTGATCATTAATAACTACTGTCACGTAGTTTATTAATATTGTTGTCCATCTGTTATCTGTCTAATATTCATATCTGTTGCCATTACATTTATTTAGATAGTTGTGTTTGTTTATACTTCCCAAGTAGAAGTACTCAGTTGCCCGCCAGATAAGTAGTACCAATTATAGAGGAATAATTTCTTAATTTTGTATGAAGAAAGAAGTTCTCATAATTTTTGTGCCAGTAGACTTAAGAAAGATGAGCATACTGGAGTTACTTGGCTATTATTGAGGATTATTGGAGAATCTACTTCCCAAATACAACCAGGAGTTTCATTTGAAAAGTGAGTTTATATCCTCGATTTCATTGTTAAGTTATTTTAGCTTGCACCATCAGCTGAAAACTTAACATTTTGGTGCTCACTCAAAGAAAAAAAACAACTATCTTAATATGAATATGGACAATCAGCTTTCAGAATTTGCCCAAAAGTAAAGTTACAATGAAATGGAAACAAGCGTTGTTCAGTTTATTGAACATTTTACCTCAAATTGTTCTGACAATGAGGAGAAAAACAGGTACTCGTTAGAGCTAATAGTGACTGGAACAGGCCCAACTTTGCCTTCTAATCCAGCTGAGTTTACCCTGGCTAACATCAAGGAAATGCTGGAAACCCTGTTTCAAGGCTACCAGGTTGGTTCTTCAACAATTGACCTGAGCTTTAGTCTATTTTATTACATGAAGGATCAAGCACTGAAGAATGATTTTATCAAAAATATAGAGAAGCCACCATGGCTGGTTTGGCCCAAAGACTTCAGGAGATTCAGGCCAATACATATAAATATTCA
>JAKSZP010004416.1:0-72293 GCA_022478985.1 Massospora cicadina
TTCTAGAAGTCTTAATGGGAATAACTACTCTAATGTTGTTAATCTTAGGTAGGTCGGTTGAACATCTGGGTTGAAGATCTAAACCCGATCAATTATCTGTTTTGTGAAAGTTTTTGATACCTCTGCTCATGCTTCTTTGGTAATTTTCAAGGGTTTAGCTGCTTTTGCTCTAATTTTTGGTTCGTAATTAAAAAATATTTCCCCTAGTTGAACATAGTGTCTCTTTTTAAGCTCAAAAATCGGAATTTTTACTGATCCTTGGGCCAATTAAGGGTATTGAAATTACGGGAACAGCTTCTCAAGTGATTGGTAAGCTCTTGGATTTCTAAGCTTCCATTGAATGCAGGTATCATGACATTGTTTTTCATGGAAGGGCATAACTGCGTGCTCCATTGCAATCTTAGCGTTAAACTTATCTATTGCATCGTGCCCATGCAGAACTTGTGCCTCATGGAAAAATCTGTCTGCAAAGTCCTTAATAGTCTCATTCTGCTTGAATTCAATATTAAGAAGCTCTCTTTTCTGGGTTTCTAATTTCTCAGGCCCTCTAAACTGTTTTGTCATTCCAACTTTGGCATCTGTATAGGACCAATCGTCGCCCAAATATGACATAATGAGGTCACAGCTATGGTCATCAAGTGTGTTAATTAGTGTTGATCCTTTTGCATGGTCTGATGCTCACCTCATTGCTTTTTCAAATATCTTGAGGAAAGAGTGAACGTTCCAGTCCTTATTAAAACTTTGGTAAATTCAATGGTTTAAAGTCATCTCGCCCTGTTTTGGGCATAGGAGTGTTACCTCTACATAGACGTCCTGGTGTATCATCGCTCATATTTTCCCTCTTTCCCATTGGGGAATATATGGAGTAAGTATTGATGCCAAAACTTTTGGCATAGAACGGATGTTTGATATTATTTTCTGCATCAATGTTAATTTCCAATGATTCAATTTCAAGATATTTCTCCAAACTACTGGATTCTGACGCTTGAATTCAGCCCTTAGTTGTTTTTACAAACTGTTTTTTGGTCGAATAAGCAGAACTTTTTCCTATTTCTCTTTAGTCAAATCTGGGTGAGAACTGGCAGCTTTGCTTTTTGAGGGATTCAAATCTTTTTAAGGTTGTCATAATCCTCTTTGAATAATGCATGATTGGAGATTATGCTTTTAATATCTTTGGCCATACTGTCTACTTGGGAATTTTCAATCGATGATTGCATCCTGAGTTCCAATTCTCATGAGTAATTTCAGAGTTTCTGGCCTGCAATATTGCACTTCAGTCTTAATCTTTTGTTTCTCTCTTTGATCTGGGCCTCCTCTTCAACCCTATTTGGAACGGCTGGTTTTGCTGCAAGGTCTTCAATGTTTTTATTTTCAGTATCCAGCTCTGCCTAAACATAATTCTCAAAGTCATTGACCTTTGCATTTAGCTTCAGGTGATTTCTTTGGCCCAAAGTGGCATGTATGGTGAGTTGTTCTGACTGAGAAAGTAGAAAATCAGAATGAATTTTCAGTTTTTGACAGTGGGTATCTGTGTTTTGTACTCATTTGTGTAATATTCCATGGTGAGCAAGACCTCTGCGGCTATCTTTGGGACTCCTTCGTTTAGAAGCTCCTTGAGGGGGTTTAATCCCCCATGAGCTTCTTTGGAAAGTCCTGTATTATCCACAATTGCTTTTCAGACATCAGAAAATCTAAATTAAGTTTATCCAGTAGAGCATTTTAGGAAGGTTGTTCTTCCCCTTGCACATATTATATTTCTGTGATTTCAGATTTTGTCTAGCAATGATTTGCTGAGTATGTTTAATTAAGGGTTGACCAAAGTTAATCAGGAGTTCGTTAGTTTCTTGACTGTCTGTTATAATGCACAGGTTCTTTCCAATATGTGACAAATGAGTTGGGCAGCACCAGTCATGTCACCGACCACATAACTGATAATACTGTGGAAAACCACCCTCTAACCCGTGCGCCATTTCCAGAATTTGTGACATATTCATGGACTAATGTTCCAGCAATGCTACAAGTAATAAAGACTGACCCCAAGATAGTGCCACAAACGAGGCCAATGCATGGCCTAACTCACTTACTGAGCTCAATGTTCTGGTTATTCATCCAAAATTCCTCTAATATAAAATAAACCTAAATTTAAAGTAAGCAATCTGAATTTTATTTTAGTTTTCCTATTGAGAAAATGAAACTGTATCTACAGTTGCTGTTTCCTCATCTTTAACGCATTTTCGATAGTTTAAGTATTGGTAAAACCCTAGATTAGGCTCTCAAGCGAAATCAAAATTGCTACTCATAAAAGTCTCATATCCCACATAACAAAATTTAGAGGATTTGAGGCACCAGTTTTTTGATACACCAGATCATCTCTCACTCTCATATTCCTGAATCCTTTACTACTATCTCCATTTCTAGTGATTTTCTGATTGGTCCGACTTCCCAAATCCAACCTCCAAAATCACGCGCAAATTTGAACCAATAAACACAAGGTTGATGTGTGTATCAGCCTGGCCCCGATCCATCACATCTGTGAGACGTTTGGCAAGAGATGCCATAGTTGTGTCACAGTATTTCACGTATATCTCCATCCTGAGCGCCTGATCCTTAAGGTAGTAGAACAGGCTGAAGGAGGGATCGATTTGTAAAGTACCAAACCTAAAACCCTGATATAGGGTTTCCAGCATAACTTTTATGCTTGCAAATGTAAGATTAATCAAGCTGGTTATATTTGCATGAGCTCCCTCCACTGTGATAATATAAGGAGTAGGAGGTACCCTCTTAGAGCATTGGCGGCTTGCATTATAGTAATCAGAGTTTTCCTTGTCACTAGTTCCCAATCTCATTGTCACTTTTTTTTCTGGATGAATCTGCCAGGAACTGGTTATGGCAATCCATTTTGGAGAGTGTCACCAATTTTTAGTGAGCATCAGTTGTGAATTTCGAGGATTGCTCGCCCATTTAATTAAATCCTGCATGAATAATTGGGACAAAGCCCCTTGAATAATCCTTAATTTTAACAGTGGCTTACAGTATTTGGACTGTTCAGAAACTTAATAGTCTTATTAAAATTGCCCTGGCTCTTCTGGTCAATTTTGGGCGTAATTTTCCCTTCATATTTGGGGAACTTAATCTGAGGCAGGTAGATACAAAAGCTGTGGATTTGGCGCTTCCATCTTTTTGATACTTTTCCAAATTTAGTATTCAGATAAAGACCAGGAAAGAGATAAGATAATATACCTTTTATTAGATGGTGTTTTATTAGTAATCAGTCATTAGGCCAGGCGCCAGTATTTATACCTTTAGGGAATCTTCTGGAAACATTTGAGCACAAATTTTCAACAGATAATTTACCACCTCAGTTCAGCCCTTGAACTGATATGACTGGGACCTATTGCTAGATTTATTGGTGGCAAAATACTCTCAAAATTGAGATATTTTCAGTGACAAAAATTCAATAAAAGCATGCAAACTTAACCTAGAATCTTCTTGATTTTAGTTTTGTCATACTGCTGGCAAAATACATCTTCTGTGAAATTTCTGCATTGATTGAAGTAGATAATGTACCCCTAATTGGGATGTCAGCAGCCCTCTCTTTTGAATGTACTAGGCACTCAGTTTTGGGCGGTCTATGTGCAAGCGCTATCATGCCAATTATGCAGATTGACATATAAATTTCGCCATAGGGCGGGAAATTGAGTACGTTATCATTTGTCTGATTGTTTATGGGACTTTTAAACGTAGACTTTGGGTTGGTCCTGAACGATTTTGTATACTGAATGTTTGATATTGTTCCCAATAATTGGGACCAATTGCCAAGATTTGGTGCAGTGATAATCAGCCATAATGCGTTGGTGTATTCAGTCTGAGATTTCTGATAAAGGTTTTGATTGAATTGACGTTGAGATATTTGGCCTGAGCCATGTAGTTGCAATAGCCTTTGAGGTGAGAATAAGGGTATTAGCTCGAGCATTGGGAGCATAATCATCCCAATCTGATGGTTTTCAAAGGGTTTATTTTTGAGTCAACTATCAGAGTCTGACATGCTACCCTGCAGGTTGAAAAATAACTGGCATTGGCATAGAACCAGCGTGAGGGTTCCACGTCTCTGGGGAAGTATAAATCACTAATGGGTGGTTGACATTGTCAGGGTTATTAGCATATCTCACCTTGGAACTTTTGGAATGTACAAGGGGGTATAACAAAAGAAGAAGACTCAGATAGAGTGGCGAGCCAAGAACATGAGAAGGAGGACATGTCTAATTTATACGCCACCTGAAAATTTGCAATTTTAAAATTCAACAAAATAATAATCTGCCTCTTTATATTATCCTCACTTATTTATCAAATAAATTTACACACACTGGGAAGTTTGGAAGAAGTGATGGTCCTTGTGGATAAAGGGGCAGAGGAAGATTAAGTGAACTCTCAGTGGCAGTGAGATTATAGTTGGAGATTCAGAAGTGTCTGGAGGTTATTTTTGCTAATGTGTTGTGGAGGGCTCACTCATGACAATTAGTCCCACAATAGGAATATATGGGCTCGTTTTGCATTCAAGGAAAATTTTTATTCAATGGAGAACCTGGACCATCCATTGGCGTTTAGATGTGGCGATTGCATCAGTTTTGGCCTCAGATTGACCTTTATCGCCCACGTGGTTACCTGGAACCTGGGAAAGGGGCCCTCATAGAGATTAATGTTAGTCTTCGAGGTGTATGTGCAAAATGAATTAAAGAGCGTGGTAAGGATGCAGGAAGAGGAGTTTCTGGTAGAATATTGTGATTTTGTGGGAGTATTCAGTCCCAGGAGGGCATCATCTTTTCCCAAACTGGCCCATTCACACTTTCATGCGGTGTGAATAGGGGTAAATCTTAGCTGAGGGTATCCAGTTTACCCACTCAACGCGGTCAAAAGATGCGCTGGAGGAGCACGTAGGGTCCTTGGTAAGTGAAGGAATATTTGAGGCATCATGATACACTATCAGTGACCAGAGATGTTAGTTCCAAACTTGAGTAGGGAATTGCATTAAAGCGTGGACTTCCGGCAGCTAAACACAGTTATGGAGCTTGTTCCCTAAAAATGCCCATGATAAGAGATTCTTCCAATGATCATGGAGGTCACAGTGTTTACCAAGCTAGATCTCGTGGACACGTTTAACCATGTCCCAGTGAGGCTAAAAAAATCAGAAATATATGGCATTTTAATGCCATTTGGTGTGTTTCAGAAAAATTTGATGCCATTTATGATTCAAAATCCCCCACCAGTGTTTCAGCATGTTAATGATCACATTATGGGGGTATGATCGGTCATTGCTGTGCAGCTATATGGATGATATCCTCATATTTTCCTTTTCCTGGGAAGATCATGTGTATGATGTGCCTGAGATATTGAAAGCTATTGCCAAGACTGGCCTGAGGTTGAAGCCATCTAGATGAGAATTTAACCAAAGATCAGTGATGCTTCTGGGGTTTGTATTATTCTGGGATGGACTTTAATATGCCTTGACAAATTGCGGTCTTTTTGAGCATGAAAAACACTGACATACTAATTGGGGGTGCAGAGTTTCCTGAAAATGGTAAATTTTCTATGGCAAGTTCATGAAAGTTTATTAAGATGGCCCTACCTCCTACGCATTTAACCAGAGTTGTTCCATCTGTATAGGAGGAGAAAGAGGAGCGTGCTATTAATTAATTAAAGGAAAAACTTTCAGCGCTCGTTTTGATTCATCTCAACCTCAGGAAGCCATTTGTGGCCAAAACAGATGCCTCAAATTATGTCAAGGGGCAGCACTACTACAAGGGGGAAGATAAGTTAGAACACCTTATTTGCTATTTTAGCTTGAAAACGGTTCTAAAAGAGTTCAATTACCTGATATACAATAAAGAATTGCTGGAAGTGGTATTGGCCCTAAGGGAATGGCAGCACCACTTGTGTATGCCCATAATTTTTTATGGTTTCAACGGACCATAGAGCCTTGGAATACTATCACTCTCCTAGGAGGAAGGACCAGCGACTGGCCCACTGGCATGTGGAGCTGGTCCAGTTTGATTTTCAGGTAGAATAATGGCTGGGTTCGACCAACACCCTGAAAGATTGACTATGTTGGTATGAGAGGTTGGCATATAAAGAGAGCTGAGTTAGATGAACTCAACATGTCTACAATGTTCTATCTGGACCAAGTTGTGATGCTTAAATGTGGAAGTAGTACGTTAGGGGAGGACCTCCGCAGGAAACAAATAAGGTCTGCATTCAGACAAAGGCTATGGGCTGAGTCAGTGGAAGGATTACAAAACGACCATCAACACATGTATGGGAAGAAAAATGGAGTGGTGTACCATGATTTTCGCGTATGGGTCCCAAGTCCATTATTGCAGTGGGAGGTGTTGCGGGTTCTAATGATCGTCCATTGGTGGGTAACCCTAGAGCTTAAAAAAATTGTGGAGTTGGTGCTGAGAATTACTCATGGCTTGGCCTTTGGAAGAATGTTCTGAACTATGTAGGAGGATTTTTAGTTTGCATTAGATTGAAACCTTCCAAAAATCCTCCTGCTGGTAAGTTAAAACTACTTCAAGCTCCATGTTACCCATAGGCTTCATTTTAGTGTGGATTTTATTACAGGCCTCCAAGGGTTCAGAGAAAGGATGCAATCATGGCGTTAATATAAGTTTAACAAAATACGCCAAGTTTACCCTGCACAACCAATTTTCAGTAAAGGATGCAGTAAGAATTATTGTTGACAAGATATTAGCCAAGCATGGGCTACCCGCAGGGATTGTTTCAGATTACAGGTCCCAGTTTGTCAAAGTTCTGGTCAAATCTGCTAGAAATCAAAAAAATTCTCTGGTAAATCCTTAGTGTAACATCTGAAGTCAGAAGGACAAATTATAGAGTGAATTAAATACTTGAAAAATATCTTCTTTATTAAATTTCTGATTGTCAGGAAGTTTAAGTTTAGTGAGTCCAGTTGGCCCAGATCTGTGTACAATTATCACTACAGATAATTGGTGGGAATGGTCCTGTTCTTCAAAAACACTGGTTAAACCATACATTGGACGGGGGTTCAGAGGGTGGATTGTTAAGGGGCGGATGAGTAGCCCATACCATGGCAGACATCAGGAAGATCTTACACGGGAACTTGAAATGAGCCTTTTCATGGCATAAGTGTCAGGTGGACTGATGGAGAGTTCCAAACCCAAAATTTGGTCCTGAGTATTGTGTGCTCATGGCAGCCAAAAACTATGCTGTACCAGTCAAGAGTTGGAAGCTGGGACAATTTTTTGGACCCCTATAGGATTGTTGTACTATCAGTAAGGTCACTTTTAAACTAGAGCCAATGGAAGATTCTATGACCCATCCAATATCCATGCCTCACAGCTACGTCCATTTTAAGGGATATACTGGATCAGATGAGACCGCTGTGCCCTTGAGAGGTGGATGGTGTGGAGTATGAGGCTGAGCATATATTAGATGCATATGGGTCAAAAGATGATGATTGTTACTCATTAAATGGAAGGGCTAACCAGTGGAGGAGGTGACGTGGCAGATGCAAGAAGAACACGCAAAGTGCACAGAGATAATCCAAGGAGTTTTGGGTCTCAAAGGGGTGGTGATTAATGAATTTAAAACAACCTGTTCCACACATCAACCTAATGAACAAAGACTTGGTTCCTCCAAAAGTTGAAGGTCAAATTAAAATGAATAGTGGTTACAGAAAATAAGATTATGTAATGAGGTGTCAAAGGTAAAAAATATGAAGTTCAGGAGCAGAGCATTATCCAGTGGAATGTGACAAAGACATTTTAAACGCTCCAAATAATGCTTAAATGGGATATTGAGTTTTTGCAGATGAGATATAGTATTCTCTCAAGAGCTTATGCATGAGATAAACTTATTTAAAGTTTTTCAGTGAAATAAAGGGAAGGGCAGGATTTATTATCTAGTTTTATCTCTAAAGAAAGTGCTCAACCATTCAAATAAGCGTTGCTGGTTTATCTAACAGATTTAAGATACTTTTATTTTATATATCTAAATTCAGATCTGGAGTACAAGCACAAGTAGTGAGCTAGGCCAAATGCTGGCATTGTACTCAGCACTGTCCTGGGGCCAAACCAAGATGTTAGTATATAGTGTAGAAGGGACAGACGCTCAATAAAGTGTCATGACATCAAAACATAGTGAGCATGTTAAAAAATGAGTCTCAATGGGCTTATCCGTTATGTGGTCAATTAATTGCCTAGTATTACACAATTCATTTGTGGCATACTGATGTAAACCCACGAGTTACAGCGGCCAGGAAGATTTAAGCTAAATCTGTTTTTACTATGTACTACTAGAAGTCTTTGTTGATTGTTATAATCACTTAGATTTCTACATCTCATATAGAATAAAATGATAGACTTTACATGAATAATGCATGTAAAATAAACGAAAACAGAATCCAAAGAATTTGTTTTCTATTCTTTTAAATAACTGGAAAAGTCCTAAAGTAAATAAATTATGCATAGTGCATAGTCTATAATACAAAACAGTGTGCTAAATGTTGGCATCCAGAAATTAATCACTAGAGGCAAAAATATGAGGGCATGACTTTAAAGCATGAGGTATGGATGAGACTATAGACATTAAGGATATTATATTGGCTAATAAATTTGATAGAAATACCTAGGATATACCAATTTAAAAAATTAATTTAAGAAAATAATAGCATTTTATAGTCTCAAGAGGAACCAAAAATAATATTAAAAATGGGAAAGGATAAGGCTTATGTAATTACTCACATCATCAGGATATAGTTTAGACATAAAGTAATTCAACAGAAGGGATTGTTTTTCTAATATATCCTGCATTATATTAGTTTGTCTGATGATTTGAAAGAGATTCAACAGACAGCTTTCCGTTGTATTTAAAGGGAAAAATAGCGCATTGCATGAGTATCACGATATTCACGCAACATTAGGAAGCTGATATATTGTATATTATTATACAACAATGCATTGGCAACTCTGTGAAGTGAATATTAATTATAATCTTGCCTTTTGATTTCACTTAGTTTCTGGGTTGGAAACGGAGGGCGCTTTTGTTCATTGGTAGGTAAAGCGCTAAGAAGTCATCACATCATAATTATCTTTTGTTGTGCTTTTGGCCTATTTACTTGTTTGATGATAATTAACTTGAGTTTAATTAAATTTAGAATATAAAACTAATAAACTATCACTTGATAAGATAACAATACAAATGCAATTCAGGACTGCTTAGAAAGCAGATAAAATAAATGAAGAAAGCCTAAGGTTGCAGCTTAGCACCTACTAGAGCAAATCCCAGCAAACCCCCAATCCTAGACCAGGGTTAAACTAATATGTTCAGCTCAGATAATTTTGTGGAAACTTAAGCCAATCTCTGAGCTTGTGAATAACATCCGTCCAAAGTCTTAGTTATGAGATGGATATGGTAGCCCATGACGTTTGGAAAAGATACCTGGTCAGCGTGCAGAGGGCGGGTTTGTCTGCACTTCAGGCAAGCGGTCCAGCACCATTCTTGATTAAGAGGAATAAATTCCAGGTAAAAGACACAAGCTTGAGTAGCAAACTAATCCATCAGTTTTAGTTATTTCATTCTGCACATGATCGGCCAACCTCATTTCAGTATTTGTATTATCAGGAAGAACTAGAGGGTAAAGTATATGCTCAGGAGTTTACTCTGTTGACATCAATAGGCCTTATAAGGCAAGCTTGGCTCAGGCTTAACTTTGGACCTGAGGTCATTTCCTGTTCATTTGTTAGAAGCAGGATCCTCCATACTTAAGAAGATAATTGAAGGTGTTAATCTAAAAACTGAAAATGGTAAAAGATTTTTAGATTGGGGTGGCACATCACATTTGGGTGCAGTACTCTTATTTGATTTAATTGTGGCGAAAATTAAAGCTTGTTGTTTGGCATTTTGCACATAGTGAAAACCTTTTCATTATCAACCTTAAACGGTAAGACAATATGCTAAATGTCAAGCAGGAAGCGGTAAGTATATGATTTGGGTGGCATAGTTTTTAAAGAATTATAAAATTAATATACAAAATCCGTTGGATTTTTTTGATTACCCTGATTTCAATTGTGAGCCATTCTTTAGTTAGGTTTTTCTTTTCAATAACCAAATCATCCTGGTTTCTTGAGCTGGCTGATTCTTGTGTAACTTGGTCTAAGACTTATGGAGTAATTTGTTGCAATTTGGAGTTTAAGTAGGTGATTAAACAACAGTTCTCCAAGAACATCTTATGAAATTGGAGATGGGCTGAGGGTTTTCCTCCTTAACGCCATTAAGATTACCTAGGTTGTTAGTTAAAAAATATACTTAATAATAAAATTTGGAAAAGAATGAAAGGTCAGAGGGATGAAAGTTGATCTTGAGGGTCTGCACCTCAATTAATCCTAGAGATATGTCATGATTTAGGTGAGTTGCAACAAAGGTAAGCATCATGATAGTGGATGCAATTAGTTTGGCGGCTCCAACTTCATTGTCAAAACATCAAAGAGCTTTGCATAGAGATTTAAAGTGGCGTAAAGGCATTTGATTTAACTTTTATAATTTTTATAGTTGAAACAGTGAGAAGTCTTGGCGCAGGGGAGCAAAAGGAACGCTGAGGCTCATGCTTCAGCTCTTCTAATATAGTTGTCAATAAAATGAGGAGCCCTAATAAAATTCAAGCACGTTGTAGGGTTGCTTTGGCATCATCAGAAGGTCTATTTGGTGTGTTGTGGTAAATAGCAAACTGGATTTTGACATCTTTAGCCTGAGAAATATTACTTACCTTTAATAATTTCTTCAAGTACTTTTTATTGCAAAAAGGTATTAAATCATTAAATTTTAATTGATAAAAAACATAGCCAAGAGATGACGTTAATCATTCATATGAGTGATATTTTTCCAGGATTTCTTACATCCATAGTTTCATTTCTTCTTTTAACTTAATGCTTTCTCTTTGTAATAATTATATGTCCTTACATCTCTTTACTTTATGACACTAGTATTTTTACTCAATTACATATCTTTCAAAGTCTTCAGGTATATTTAACAGTTCAAGAAAGGGTTAATTTGATTGGGAATTTGAAAACGCAGAAAATTTCCTGGAATTTTCTCAAAGGCTTTAAGGCATTCTACCCAGAAACTTTATCTTATCCATTCCAAAGCAGATATACTGATTGATAGGGTCAGTAGACTTAGCATCGTTTTCCATTAGGATATCTTCTGTGACACTATTTTTGTCCAGGGTGAAGTAGGTCATCATATTGTGACTCAGAAGTTACTTGTCAGTAAGCAACAGATTTCAGGATACCAGGGTGAAATCACTGGAGGCGCGACATATGAAGACAGGGCTTTGAAGTTTCTTGTGCTGTCAAAACTTTAGACATATAAAAAGATAATGCCCAGTGATTACTAAGTATATAAAAAAATCTCAATTCAAAGTACTATATTGTAAAAAAGTTTCACTTTGAATGTTAGGTAAGAGAAAACAAAGATAATCAAAACAAATGTAAGGATAAGATATTGGTATTACTAAGAATAATCTTGATATAGTTTGAATATGCAGTATTACAACAGAAAGGATTGTTTTGCAGTATATCAAACGTTGCATTAGTCTATATGATGATTAGAGAATATTCATCAAACAATCTTCCATTGTATTTTATTATATATTAGCGCATTGCCTGAGAATCACAATTTACACAACATTAGGAAGCTGATATAAATTTTATATTATTAAATAGCAATGCATTAGTAACTCTGAAAAATATAGCTTGATTAGGATCTCGCCATTCAATAATAATTAATTTCTTTTTGAAATAAAGGTTGCTCAGGTGCATTGGTGGTGAAGAGCTAAGAAGGCAAAACATCCTTAAATTCATTTCCTTGTAGATTGAGTTAAAATTTCTGATGCTATATAGCTTAAATCTGATAATCATTTTGATCCTCATACTCAATAAAGTCTTAATTGGTAATATAAACTATTAGATACATATTGAAATTGTATTAAATAAATGAAAATATCAAAAGACTTAGGGATGAGGCTTCACACCTATTATTGCAAAGCCCAACAGCAAGCATAATAGTAATTAGGTGATCTAAAGGATTTAAATTTTATTGATTCTTATATTCCTTAACATACCAGATCCTAAAAAATAATCACTAATACTGCGGCGCAAAAACCAATCATAATTAACTTGTTCCAAATCATCCTCATTCCTATACGTTTTTAAGTAGCGTTATTGGTCCTCATGAGAGTTATATAATTACTCTAATGATATGACAATCAGAAATTACTGTGCCGTTATACTATCCTTCTGTTTATTTCTCACTTATAAAGTATCAAGAGCAGGCTACAGGCAATTGTTATGTCTTTATATCCATCCTATATTAAGGTTAGAATCATTTATAGATATCAGGTATAAGTTTTTGGTACTTATTCGTGTACATTGATCCCATGCAAAAAGAGAATTGTTTTAAATTAATTACTAACACACATAGTTAGAATGCTTGAATTATAAGACAAGTCATTAAATTTTAAGAGTACCACCAATTTAAAAGCAACCTTATCTATTGCTTGTAAGACTTCCTAAAGGCAAGATCCAATCTCGAACTTCTTCAGTTACATTCTACTTTCAAAAACTAACAGGACCTATATCTGCATTATATACCATCCCATTTGATTAATATTAAGTAAAATCGTTTTTCTATAATCTTACTATATTTTAAGTTTGTTTCAGTTTTTCATTTATTTTTTATTCTTGTCAATTATTAGTCACTTAGGCAACAATCATTTTCTTCATCTCATATAATTTTTGGATACTGCCAAAATATAGCTTAAAATAAAAATTATATTAGAAGTGCTGCCTAATCTTACATAGAATGAGATAACAGCATACTAAAATGTATGCTTGAAACAAAAAAATTATAAAAAAAGTTTTAAAACTTTATAAACTAGTTAAGCTTGCTTCAATTTAATAATGTTATGGATAATTTATAAGATTAAAGATTTAAGCTACTTAAAAGGCTTACTAAAAATACTTTATTCAGACCTTAATCTAACAGAAATCCCTGTAGTAAACAAACTAAAGTCATTTTCTGATCTTTATGTTCATTTTTCTATTTAGATAAATGACAGAAGTAGATTTGGCTATCTACTTATTTATTAAATGTATCTATAACTTCTATACTTTTGAATTAGGTAAAATTAGATCCTAAACTAAGATAAGGGATGACCAAGGCCGCACAGGCTCACTAAAGGACCAGGTCCTAATTGGGTGATATCTGCTGATGCTTCTTTAAGCAAATGGTGTACAGTGCTTGTCATAATTCCAATATGACTGGACAATAAGCCCTAGGTCGTGAGGGTGGGACAGATGGATCTGCCAATATTGATATGAGTAATGGTGATTTGGGCACCTCAAAATTAGGCAATATTGGGTTGTTGGTAAATTTCCTCAAATTGGGCGTTGTGAGATTAACGAATGAGAATTGACATAACCTTGAGATACGACGAATTGAGTTACTAAGCCATGTCAGTAGTATCATCCAAAACTGTTACAATATAATCAGGATGAGATGATCAAAGGAGGTTAGGTTTTTTGTAGTTTGAAGATTAGCAGAACAGCGGGAATCAGCTGTAATAAATATATTAATAAAGAGTTGTGGGAGCGAGTGATCCATATTTATTTTATAAGTCTATTATTTTTTTCTGAGAACAACGGCCCTAACATCGTTGATCCTAGCTTCTCAGTGGGTTGAACCCTGTGCCAAAACCCTTTGGTTTATCCCTCACATACTGCCAATTTTACAACAGTGGTGCTCACTACAGGGGGCCCATTGATCAATTATAACATGATAAAAACTCAGTTGCCAGCCATATTGACTCAAGTTGCCTTTGTGGAGCTGAAACTGGCATTGGATGCTGTGCTTAAAAAACAAGATGAGCTGCTCCAGGAGGTCTACTGCAATAAGCTACCCCCATTTGATCACAACGGGAATATTTTATGGGTACTTTAAGCGATTTGAGATTGCAACTGAAGGTGTCTCAGATCAACAAAAAGCAAAACTGTTGATTTCTTCCTTGGATGTTGAAAGTGCTGATCAAGTCGTCTGTTATCTTCCAGGCAGTTCCCTTATATACCAAGAGGTCAAAGACATGGTGTTGCAGTTGTTCAGCAGAACCGCAAAGATGTCACAGCAGAAGGCCAAATTTTTGACCATTAAGTTTCAGCGGAATGAAACCCTCATCGCGTTTGCTGAGCAAAATACAGTGGAAGCTCACATGCTAATTGAGGCTAGAGCTCTATCTGAAGTGGAAGTGTGTATTATGATGACTTCTGCTGTGAAGCCATACTGTGAGTTACATAACGTTATGGCCCCACTGTTACATAAAGATTACCTTTGCTTATCCTTGTTCAGCTTTTGCACCATATATCAGCCAATTTCCCTCCACCTAATGCTGATTGGAGTCCTTCTGCTATAACTTCTGAATCATCATATTTGAGGAACACTGGCAGTCCAGTGCAGATTTCACCATATTATCATCAGCAGTTAAACGTCCAACCCATTCCTACTCATCATCCCTGGGCCAACTATCGCTCTAGACCTGTTTATGCTGATCACTTCCAGCTTAACTCTTGTCATGGTTTGTATTGCATTAATCCAGGATGTGCACCCTACGGGGTTAGGTGTTTAAATGCAGTCATCAGGGGCATTTGGCATGATGGTGCCCTAATAAACTGGTCTCTTGTGTACAGCCAGGTCATTATGGTCAGGGAAAAGTCAGAGCGGAGTAGAGATGGGGCTCTTTATCTCCTCTATACCAAACTAAGATGTCCCATCTGAGCCCAAATTAGCTATTCAGCGGAAGTTTTCTTGCACAATGAATCAGTTTTATATCAGCAGTTGGTTGGAGGGGTGAATGTTTTGACACAAGTACAGTCAGTGGCTGTGGTGGAAAAGGGGTCTCAGATGCAGGTCGAGCCAGATGCTTGTCAAATGTTTGACCAAGTAACCTTGAGAAGTTAGACCTATCCTTGGATGCACCTTTCTTACAAGCAGTAAGCAACGCTCTTCTAGTCAAAACTATTATAAAACAATACTTCAGAATCGGTGAGGGGATTGCATGTTTCCTTGGAAACAGGGATTCTTTGGATGTCCATATTATAAACAGTTGAGATGCATCTTACTCCAAATGTACTTACTGCAACCTGGTTGTAGCTAAGACCCAAGTATGTGCCATCAAAGACACTGGCGCCCCTGTCAACATAGTCTCCACCAAATTGGTAACCAGGTTGGCATTAAAACCAGATGTAGAACACTGGATGATATACGGCACTGCTGGAGTGGAAAATACAGTCTCTGAGGGTGCATACAGTGCCCTTCCGCTGAGGTTTGGTTCTATTGTCATGATAGCTCCAGCTATAGTGTTACCAAATAGCAATTATGATCTGTTAATTGGAACTGCCTTCTTGCAACACTATGGGCTGTTATCAATATGGCGAATGAGATTTTTTAAAAAATTGGGTTAGTGAATCGCAATTTACTTTACCACTAGCAGAGTACCAAATGACCCAGTGCATATGGGGAATATTAATCTAGCTTATTGCGACGTAATAGTTCCAGTGCTCTACCATGTGTTAAAGGGAAAAACCCAGGCCCTTCTTCAACAGATATATGAATATCATGGGCTGCCGCCCAGAGCTGCCGGACCTATATCTATTCCATCTGGGCATCAAGTTATAGTGAACACTGACTTGATGATTAAAATCCAGACAGACTCTATAGGGAGGTTATTGGACCTTATCAGAAATCACGGTTTGAGCCCCACGTGGCCCCAGACATCATTTTACCAGGGCAGTGGGAGATAAAAGTTTTGCTTGCAAATCTACAAATGGTACCACTGCAAATCCACCATCACCAAATATTGGCATATTTACACTTAATCCCTGTTATGGAGGTTCTCTCAGTTCATGTCTTAGGGTCACTGGAGGAATTTGGTATGCCTTCCACACCACAGCACAGTGTAATGGCAGTTGTATCGCGTGATGAATTAATGGGGCTGTTGGAACCATAGAAGGATAGGGCAGTCGCTTTATCTTAAAAAATATAAAGAGATTTTTGCCATCAACAACCATGATTTAGGATGCGCGAAGGGAGTGGTGCATAAGCTGGACACTGGATATCATCCTCCCATCAAGTCAAAGCCAATCCGCAAATCAAGGGTGGCGGAAGAAGTAGTAACTGAGGAAATTGACAAGCTATTAGCGCGAGGGTTGCTTGAACCATCAAAGAGTCCATGGACTTCTCCTGTTCTTATTGTAAAAAAGAAGGACGGCATCAACCGCGTAGTAATAGACTACCAAAAGCTCAACAGCATCACCAAAAAGGACTCCTATCCCTTACCCCAGATTGACAACACTTTGGATCAGCTAGGGGGAGCTTGTTTATTCTCAGCTATGGACTTGATCTCAGGTTATTAGCAAATCAAGTTGACACCGGCGGAGCAGGAGAAGTGCATCGCAATTACATCTAAAGGTCTTTTCCAACCAACCCAGATGCCACAAAGGCTGTTTAATGCCCCAGCTACATTTCAACGGGCAATGTACACTATTCTTGGGGACCTAAAACTGTCATGTGTCCTTATATACCTTGACGACATTAATGTTTTCTCCAAAAACTTCTCTGAACAACTCGATCATCTAGGATCTGTATTTTTGCTAACTTGCTGAGGCCAACTTCAAGATCAAACCCCAGAAATGCCACTTCTTTAAGGATTGACTGGAGCAAAAGGGTTTATGGTTGATGCTACAGGGCTTAGACCTCAACCAGTTAAAGTGGAAGCCATTCAAAAAATGACTCCACCCAAAAGCAAGTGGGATATACAGGTCTTTTTGGGAATAATTGGATATTACCAGCACTTCATCCCTAACTTCAACTGTATTGGGATACCACTATTTGAGTTATTAAGGAAAGACACCATTTTTGAATGAATAAAATGGCAGCAACGCGCTTTTGATACGCTTCAAACAGCACTGATCAGCGCGCCGGTGTTACACTATCCAAATTTTGAAAAAGAGTTCATTCAGATGGATGCATCCCTTTCTGCCATGGGGGCAGTCCTATCCTAAAAAATGAGGAAGGAGAGGAGCACCCCATAGCATATTGCAGTCATAGCTTTAACAGCCATGAGCGCAATTATACTGTGACTGAGTGGGAGTGCTTAGCGGTGATCTACACCTATAAGAAGTTCCAGGTGTATTTGCATGGGGTGAAATTTAAAGTTTTAACGGATCATGCCTCACTGCACTGGTTACAAAGTCTGAAAGAACTGGTAGGGCGCCTGGCCAATGGGCTTTTAAATTGCAGGCATACAATTTCAAAATTCTTCATTGACCTGGAGCAAAACACCAGAATGCCGATTGTTTATTGAGATTGCCAACAATTGCAGTTATGGCGGATGTAAGTGATATAATGTTTGGCTAAATGATCTGTGGGAAGTATGATGATGAGCCGCCCCAAGTGATCAAAGCATCAAATGAAATGAGAGCGAATACCTTCCAACTGGAATGGGGAACTGTACAAGCAGATTGGTGATTCTATGGTGAATTTTCCGTGACCTTCAGCCCAGCAGGAAATTATTATGAGCACCCACAAGAAAGTCAGACATGGTGGGGTGCATAAGAAAATGGAATTGCTGCACCCTTGGTACTATTGGGAAAATATGAACTTTGATGTGCTCAAAATCATTTCCTGTTGCCATCAGTGCCAAGTAAAGAAGCCATTCCGCTGTAAGACTTCATATCAGGTAGTGAAACCACACTTTGCTTGGCATACTGTTTCCCTGGTTGTCGTGGTCCCTTGCCAACAGGAGCTAACTTGTGTAAATACATTCTTTAAGCTATCGACCACTTGACCCAGCGGGTTGAAGCAAGGGCAATATGAGATTTGGGGGAAGTTACAGTGGCCAAGTCCGTGATGGAGTGTCTTATTCAGTGATAAGGATGCCCTCAGTTTATTCTCACTTACAACAGAACTAACTTCACCTTGCACATCCTCCCCAAACTGAACGAGCTTATGGGTATCAACAAGGTTTTGATGACTCCATACCACCCCAAATCTAGTTGAATGGTCAAACATGTGAATGGGAATCTGGTGAATATCCTACGAAAATTATTAATGGATTGACCATCTGATTGGACCTCCCTTCTTTCCAATGCTGTGTTCGCCTATAATATCAGTTACTATTCCACCACGGGAAAAAGTCCCTTCCAACTACTATACGGCCAACACCCAGCTCTTCTGGCATCACTTTATTAGTGTGTGGAAGACACTGGCGGAATGGAACCCCACACTATTTGACTAACCTTGCAAACATTCTGATCAAATAGCAGACCACAGCATATTCCTTCAGCTTAGCCAAGAAGAGCAGGAATCAGGCTGCTGATCAGGTACGTTGTAGCAGGTTGGCGCAGTTCAAGGAAGGTGACATGGTTCTCTTCCATGACCAACATGGGTTCATCCAGAAACACAAGTTGGCCAGTATCTGGATTGGGCCAATCAAAGTTATTAAAAAGACAGGTGTGGATGCATATACTATCAAGGACCCCACTAGCATTAGGATCATCAACCGAGAACATGAAAAGTTTCTCCATGCGTATAGGCAATAGGAGCCTTATTGTCCAGTCAAAAGGGGGGGTAATGTTGCGATTCTGATATGACTGGATGATAAGCCCTCAGTTGTGATGGCTGAATGGATTGGATCCGTTGAGTTTACTATGAGTATTTAATATTTGAGTGCCTCAACGTAAGGCAATATTAGGTTATTGAGAAATTGCCTTGACTTAGGAGATGGTGAAATTAACAAATGAAGAATTGATGGAGCCAATGAGATATGGCGAATTAAATTACTAAGCTGTATAAGCAGTAGCATCTGAAGTCACTACAATATAGGTGAGATGATTAAAGGAGGGGATTATGAATAGTTTAAGATAAAAGCAGAAACAGCAGTAAGCAGCTGTATTAAGAATATTAAATAAAGGAAGTTGTGGGAGCAAGTGCTCCATATTTATTTTGAGACATTTATTCTGTTGTTTCAAGGACAACAATCATCATATTGTTGGTCATAATTGCTCAATGGGTTGAACCCTGTATAAATTCTGTCAGCGTATCACTTGAATATCGCCAATTTTATAACAATATCTATGATCAACAAATTTATAAATTTATTTCTTCAACCTCCAGAAAGTCTTTAATAGCAAAACTCTTTGAAAAGTTTTTAATTTGGAATCTAATAAATTATTAAACATGATAATATTTATACAGTAGAATCTCTAAAGTTAATAATCTAATTTGACCGTGGCTTCTCAGAACTCCTTTATGAGCTGAGGACCAGAAATTTCTTTTTATTTAGTTTTGGAAGGGAACGTGACAGACACCTGAGACTAAATGGAAGTCTTCTTGATCCTCAAGCTAAGTTGTTTTTCTCTTCATTTCAAGGTATGTGACGTTCTAAACCTTTGTCTTTCACCACATCCTTCCTGGTAGTAAGAGCTTTATGATTCAGAACCAGGGACACTCAAAATTGATTATTGAGGTAAACGCTTTTTAAAACATAAAAATCATTGCTTGGTAACTAAAAATTATTCAAACTGGATATGTTTGATTCATGAGTTCTGATAATGCACCTTAAAATCCTGTCAAAAAGGAACATAGGTCTGTAAAAATTTGTCAATGCACTGACTAACGACTTTCCCTTGGTATATGCCAGATATGATATATTGTACCTCAGATTAGAAAAAGATTTTATAAGGTCATACCAGAAGATAGAAATCTACAGGTTCTCTCATTGAGTTGATTAAGCAATAAACAAGCCACGTTTTGATAAATGGGAAATGATGTTCAATGTAAATTCTTCACATGGGTTTGAAAACTGGTAGTATTTGATATCAGATTTGTAGCCATTAGCTGCAACAAGATAATCTCACTTGCCAAGGCTCTCATGGTCAGTTTAGTGTTTTTCATGGTTGACGATTTTAACAAAAGTTGAGGCTTGTTATAAGGGTACGTTCTCTGAAATTAAAAACGTTAAATGAAGACATCCTTATCACCCTATGGTAGCTAACTCACTGTGCCAACAAGGCACTTAGTAGGGAATGATTACATCACATAGATACCTACTAGACCCTTTTGCAGATTATGGAGACTAGAGTGCCATAATTTATCTCATCAGCTCCATTATTAGATGCGTTATGGAGACATAAAAGTTGAGAGTTAAATTGAATATAGATATAAATCTTGAACCACTTAATGTAAGGTTTACCTATTGTTAGATAGCCAAACTATAGTATTAATATGCTGTGTCAAAGTGACAGATTAAAATAAGGTAGTAGCGTGAGCAGTAGTTGACAAACCAAATATTCTCTCAGCCCTGATATTAAAATGGGCACTATCCAGTATAACATATTAATGACCATTATACTAACGGGTAGCGTTCTACTAAAAAATACTTGCAATGTGAAAAGGTGAAGAGAAAGCAAATTTTTGGGGTTAGAACTTTGGGTTAGGCTTATAATGGCGCCAAAAGGTAATTTACACGTCAAAGACACACTAGATGATTCTAGCATGGCATCCTTGAAGAATTAGTTCTTTAACCACTAATGTGTTCTCAAACCGCGCCATACTTAGTGATTTAGTGTTAATAAGTTATTATTTCAGTCTGATATGAAGTCCAGGTATAAGGTAGCTATTCTTTTGACCATATTGCGGTACACCCCTTCAGAAACTTGGGTACTTCCTGTGTTAGAAAAAAAAGAGTTTGACAAGTTAGTAAGAATATTTCAGCCTCAAATCCTTTTAATTTAAGTGCAAAATCCGCGCAAAATTGATGGCGTAATTATGTCATTAGGAGTAATGATTCTACTCCGCATACATTTCTAAATATAGTAGGTCAAGATGAGAGGGTTGCTTTGACCCCTTAGCGGAATAGGCAACCCTACCATAAGTCCGCCTCATGCCCACCTGAATTTCTCCACAGCTTCCTAAGGAAGCCCAACCTCTTATATATACCTGAAGGGGGTTCAGTTGAGTGATTATATCTTATCAACCAATCTTTAACTAAGAGCTCCAGAAATCTGCCAAACTGGAAAGAATTCTAAGATGGCTGATTGGTAGGATTATATTAAAATGCATCCCATGATTACGTCATTCTGGCCATCAATTTTAATATCTGAATTCAAGACTACATGAGGTGAAAAGGTTGTTGAGAGCAATGATAGGCTAAATTGTCATTTAGCCAAATCAAGAACTCCACTGCCTAACCTAAATTCCCTTAATTACCACTATTAGCCTTATAATAGCATATATACTAAGAGGCATCATTTTTTAATAGGGGTACTTGCTTTCTGATCCCTGAGTTTTATTTCTATTAAAATTTAACAGAGTAAAAAAAATTATTTTTTGGTGTATACACTCCTCTCTTCATCATTTTAAACATCTACTATGAGTTCTAATGTTCCTGCGACTGCTTTATTGTTAAAACCCTGTGCCTATAGAACCTTCGAGCAAATACCCAAGCCAAAAATACCAATACGTGTTGCTCACTATAGGGGACCTGTACACCACAATATTATAATAAAAATGGAGTGTGTTCAAGTGAGTAACCCTCCTGACCTTCAACTAAAAAACAAAAATTCTTTCCTTTGAACTTCAGCTAGCCAGCACTCTGTTCCGACTTATAAAAGCTCAAACAGCGCCTATCTTCTACTCCACAGGCGGCCATCCCTTCTGTCCCTTTTAAACCCCCCTTTTGAAGACTAATTCTCCCCCAGTGAGGGTAAAATTAGTTCATTTATATACGTCTTTGAACCTGCCATGGAAGGCGTGACTGACCAATAAAAAATCAAGTGCATCCTCCCTCGCCTGAGTCACATAGCTCATGAGGTGATAGTACATTGTATGGACACTCTGCACACCTGGGCAGAGGTGAAGGACGCACTTATTGCTGATTTTTGCTTTAGAAGAGTCTAAGCAGGGAAAAGCAGGCCTTTATGCTCCATAGCATGTATAAAGGAGATATGATTACTATTTTTGCTTAATGGTTCTACTTAGCCACTTGACGTTGTTAACGTCTCACATTCTCACTCTTGATCATGCCATCACTGCCATGCTAACCAGGTATACTATTCACCCTTCCTTAGCTAGGTATATAATATCTGTGAAATGCAACTTCCAGAAGGTCCAGGACATAAAAGATGCTTAGTTAGAAGTTGCAGATCTTCATAAATTGGAGACAAATCAAGGAGTTGTGGCAAAACCCCAAGTTCTAACCAAAGAAAATCTTTCACCTGCATGCCTGTGGGCGGAGGCCCCAGAGACCCCCTGGGCCCCCCTGTGACTTTTTAGCCCTGAAACATGCTCTTAAAGTGCAACTTAAACAGACATAACTCATACAAATGATTTGAAACCCCTAAGATAGCCAATAACGTGCTCATACCCTATATCATTAAGCTGCAAGGCCTTCTATCCAGCGAGAATGGTAGCTGCGCGCCCTAAGGGCATTCGTTTTAAAAAGAAGAGGCCATTGTCAAGGCATGTTGTATAAGATAACTGACCAATCTGAGGTGTCTGGCTCTAATTTCCCTCCTATCAATCCTTTGACTTGTATAGATAACACCTCAGATGATGAATCTGAAGGAGTTTGAGAGGACTTAGCACATTATATCCTTGGATCTCCAGTAGAGGTAGGAATATCAGACCAGCTGAACCCTGAAGGAGTAATAAAGGCCGGGATACCTGAAGACACCTATCTCAGCCAAGTTCTGGGGTGCCCAGAGGTTATTGGACTGCAAGTGATACTGAGCATTTCCTTGCCTTGTAGATTCGTCCTATTCAGAATATTTATACTCTACTGTCATGGTTAGATGACATGATAGTGGGGACCAACCTCAAGGGTAAGGCTGGGAGACGGGAGGCCCAAAAGGTGAAGCATCAGGCCCTTCCTGACCTCAGACACACAGTAGACCAACGCTGGGTAAAAGCCAAATATGCCCATGCTGGTACTAGTGAGGTGCCTAACGCCCAGCCCCTTGTGTTGGCCCAGGAGTTAAAATGGACGGTTTACTCTATTAACATGGACGGTTCAATTCAGTTAGTTGAGGAATGGGGTTTTGAAACCCAGTCCATCTATGAAATTACGCGTTTGGGTCTGATACGATTTCAATCGTTTACTTGAGTGAAGTCAGTTTCAGTGTATAATATCAATTTGGATGGGAGTATCTGCCTATTGGTGAATCAGTGTTTAGGACCACTTTGGCAGACCCTGAATTACCCCAACAATGTTTATATTTTTTTGTGACCAACATTCCTTGTTGGTCGACTTCCAAATAAAGTTTCCCCATTTTACCATTTTTATTAAATGCTATTCTGATTAATCCTGTGCGCGAACCCCTTTGAGGAGGTCTCATGCTACATTAACCATTCCTTTTTAACTACAACGATCTTATCCCCTAGTGCACTATTGGTTTGCACAGGTACACTCCACCCTGGGAGGTTTAACCCTTCTCTCCTTGTGCACCTCGTTTATTTTGGTTGGGTATTTATCGCACTTTTTTGCTTTAGTTATTATTACTTTAGCACACTCTGCTGGGCTCTAATAGCTTTGTTACTAATGCTAGTTTCCTTGAGTTGGCTCTGTTCACCGTGCACCGCCACGCTGGAAACAGGATAATTATAGACACTCTCTACATTAGTCAACCAACCTCTTAAATCTGTGTGTTTTAACTTTTTCTGTGTGGAACTTTTCCAAAGTGGAAACAGTGGGCGCCAGCTGTGGGCTTCATCTGTGTTTAGCCGCACCGCTGTTTCCTCTTTTTCCCAAAGGTTGGAGCAACTCAGCGTTATTATGGTTGCCTCCAACTGGAAAGTAACCACCCTTCATGCTTGTACCTGGTGGATACGGACACTTTGAGGTCCAAAAGTCATGATTCCCCTACTTGCTGCCAAAATTATCAATTTCAATTTAAATAAATGAGTTTTACTTTGACAGCGCATTCAGACGATGCTAATGGAATTGGCACAGATGGGCCTGAGGGTGTTGGCCTTAGATAACGTTGGGCCTTCCATTGCAGTTGGGGGACTAGGGTCATTACGTATAAAAACACGTTTCATGATGAAAATCTTATCTAAACCTCTGAGCCGTTTATTAGCTTTTATTGCCTGGATGAGAATCCTATTCCAGTATATCAAATAGCCCCTGAGAACCCTCGTTTTACCCCTACCATGATCCGTGGCACTCAGGAAGTGGAGAAAGAACTTCGTTTTAAATATGCTAATGTATATGCTTCTGAAGAAGGCATGGTGGGGTATGTGGCCTCAGTAGTAAGAGTGGCCAACTATCCCTCCCCCTTATATGATTCCAAAACAGACCTTGATGGTGCGCTAATTCCAGAGGATGAGTTTGTTGGTGATGTTCTAGCGCTTTCTGCTATTAATTAAGACCATTCGGGTTTTTTCTAATGTCTGAAACCCTTTCATCCTCTTTAGGAAATTCAGCACCACTGTACTGGTGCATACTGGCGCCACTAATAACTTTTTGGACTAAAGCCTTGCCGACTACCTTGAGCTGAGCTACTTGCCAGGTGGTATAATTATGGGAGGGGCGTCCCAAGGTATTCCCACTCTAAATATTATGGGGACAGTGGACTGTCAGGTTGGCAAGTACCACTTGTCTGATATCTTCAAATATGTCATAAAACCCCTGTACCCTGTCATTTTGGGTGTGGAGTGGTGGCGGAAGTTTGACGTTAAAACCAACTTGAAAGAAAATACTATTTCCCTAACATTAAAGAATGGTCGCACACTAGTTGTTCCTTTGTCTAAGGCTGACACTCAGGTCAACTTGCCCCACTGGCTCCACCTTCACACCCTTAGCCTTGCCTCTATGCTGAAGCCCACTGTGGTGGTTTCCCTACCTTCTTGTTTGGAGGGTTTGGAATCGTCCCTTAATGCAGCTTCAGCTGACGCACTACCTGATCATTCTGAGTATGACTGTGACTTCAAACTCACATTGGATCTGGTGCATATTCCTTCTCCAATTTACCCTTTGACCATTAGAGAGGAAGAGGCGTTAGATGTGTGGGTAAAGGAGCAGTTAGCCAAAGGCGTAATTTTTCAGCGTACCTCCCCTGTTTGCTCCCCACTTCTCTTTGTTGAGAAGGCTGATGGTACTCTACGCCCATGCGTAGACTATGGGAACCTCAATAACGTTACTGTATCAGACCTCCACCCCATCCCTTTGTATTCTCAGATTGCACGCTATGTGGAGAAGGCGAAGGTCTTCTCCAAGCTGGATTGCCTTAATGCACTCAATTAAATTAGGATTAAAAAGGGACAAGAGTGGTTAACCGCATTCCATACCAGAAAAGGGATATTCCAGTTTCAGGTCATGCTCTTAAGGCTTAAGAATGCCCCTGCCATCTTTCAACGCCGCATTGATGCTGCGTTGGGGGACTTGTTGGGGGTATGCGCGGTTGCCTACATGGATGATATCCTGGTGTTTTCCCCTGATAAGGAGTCCCATGCAGTACACCTTCAGCAAGTGGTGGAGAGGTTGAGGGCCGCCCGCCTTACGCTAAAGATCAGTAAATGTGAATTTTTCAAATCCCAGGTCACTTTTATGGGCAACGTCGTGTTTGACCAAAGACACATGATAACTTCAGACAATAAGAAGGCTATTCGTGAGTGGCCTACCCCCACTTCAGTAAAAGAATTGAGGAGTCTTTTAGGACGTGTACGTTCCTCAAGAAGTTCACGCCAAATCTTTCTGAGGTGGCAGCGCCCTTGTATAGAGCTAGTGGTGCAAAAGTGCTTCAGTGGTCCTCCGTTTTAAAGAATGCTTTACAAGTTGTGAAGTTCACCTCTTGTCCATGTCCATCCTTCATCATTTCAACTCTTCTAAAGAGTTTGTTGTGTCTACTGATGCCTCCAACTTCGCCATAGCGCTGCCTTGTTACAAGTAGGCGAAGATGGGATAGAGCATCTGGTGGGATATTTTTCTAGGGAAGATGTCTCTGCCTGAGTTGACTTATGCCGTTTATGACAAGGAGTTACTAGAAGTGGTGGAAGCGCTGACATATTGGTGTCACGACTTGCATGGCTCTACTCAACCGTTCTGCATACGTACAGATCTTCGTTCCCTGCTGTACTACCACGCCCCTCATGTCCTAACCCCATGGCAGACCCAGTGGCATGAGACCCTTGCCCAATTTGTCTTTTCTTATGAATTCACCAAGGGCATGGATAATGGTTTGGCGGATGCTTTAGCCGCAACCCTGCGTTAGCTCCTGATCCAAAGGAGGTAGAAGTCCACAACACACAGGTGATAATTCCTCCAAATAAAATTTTGTCTTAACTTCCCACCCCCCTGGCCAACGGGCCAGCGCTTGCACCTCTGGAAAAAGCGGAGTAATATGGTATGTTCAGAAAGAATTCCTTTCTCAGCCGCTGTCAGACAAATATACTATGGTACTTTCTAAGAGCGCTTTAAATCAAGAGGACCTATCCGGGGGTTATCACTTAAAGGATGAGATGGTGTGGTTTTAGGGGCGCCTTTGGGTACCTGCTGGACCACTGCGCCTGGAGATTATCCAGAACCATCATGATGGAATCACCATTGGTCATCCTTGGAAAGCAAAGACCTTGGAGTTGATACGTCGCACCTACAATTGGAAGGGCTTGCCTGCTCAGGTGGGGCGGTATTGTAAGGAGTTCCTGGTCTGCAATCAGATGAAACTCAATCGTCAACCTTTAGTTGGGCTGTTGGTACCAGTCCAAAAGGTTGAAGTGCTATGGACTTCCCTCTCGGTTGATTTCATTGTGGAATTACCTGCCTCTGATGGCTATGACGCCATCATGGTGGTGGTGGACTGGTTCACAAAGTTCGCCAACTTTATTCCTTGCAGAACCACCATAACCGCGGATGAGATGGCTAGGCTGTTCGTCACTCATGTATTTGCACTTCATGGAGTTCCCCCAAGAAAATAACAGTTACTGGGGCCCCCAATTTACCTCCGTTTTTGGGAAAAGTTGTGTAAGACTCTTCAAATTTGACCCTTCCATTTCAAAGTCTATCACCCTCAATCAGATGGGCAGACTGAACGAGTGAACAAGTGCTTGGAGAAGTTCCTGCGGTGTTACACCGCCGTGGACCATTCAGATTGGTCTTCTCACCTTCCTATGGCCCAATTTAATTACAACAACACGTTGCATTCTTCGATTGGTTGTTCCCCTTTTTTGCCAGCCATGGCTTTAACCCCGCCTTTAACATGGAGCCCAGCTGTGGGTCTAAGGTTGAAGCGGTGGTGGACTTTGCCAAGTCTATCAAGAAGTTCCACCAGGGGGTTTTTACAAGTTTGGAGGCGGCAATGCAAGTGTATAAGGAGAACGCTGATGGGAAGCGCCGAGTGGGTCCCACGTACAAGGAAAGGGATTTCGTGATGCTTGATGCTCGTAACATCCCTATCAAGAAGCCATGCAAGAAGCTGGGACTAAAGAGGATTGGCCCTTACCGCGTTGTTAGAAAGGTGGGCCATGCCTCATACCAGTTGTATCTTCCCCCTTCGTTTTGGATCTTAAATTGGTCTTTCATGAGAGCAAATTAACATTTTTTGAGGGCCCCCCACCAGAGACTCCTGAGGCTTATCTCGTGGATGGGGCGCCAGAGTGGGAAGTGGAAGAAATAGTAGCCTCCCGCTGTGTTAAAAAAACTTGAGTAACTGGTATCTTGGAAGGTTTTTGATGTTGCAGAGAACAGTTGGGTCCCAGCGCGCAACTGTGTGCATGCCCAAGATCTGATTGAAGCCTTCCACAAGTGTTTCCCCCAGGACGCTGAATCTCAACCTAAACTGAGTGTTGCCGCTATGAAGTTGGCCCTTCCCACAAAAGATTTTCCCTTGCGCAAGCCCCTGGAGGGGAGTTGAGCACCATAAGGAAGAGAGGGTAATGTCATGGTTAGATGACATGATAGTGGGGACCAACCTCAAGGGTAAGGCTGGGAGACGGGAGGCCCAAAAGGTGAAGCATCAGGCCCTTCCTGACCTCAGGCACACAGTAGACCAACGCTTGGTAAAAGCCAAATATGCCCAAGTTGGTACTAGTGAGGTGCCTAGCGCCCAGCCCCTTGCATTGGCCCAGGCGTTATAGCTGACTTTTCTTTATTAGCATGGATGGTTCAATCTTGTTCTTTGAGGAATGGGGTTTTGAAACCCAGTCCATCTATGAAATTACGCGTTTGGGTCTGATACAACTTCAATCGTTTACTTGAGTGAAGTCAGTTTCAGTGTATAACATCAATTTGGATGGGAGTATCTGCCTATTGGTGAATCAGTGTTTAGGACCACTTTGGCAGACCCTGAATTACCCCAACAATGTTTATATTTTTTTGTGACCAACATTCCTTGTTGGTCGACTTCCAAATAAAGTTTCCCCATTTTACCATTTTTATTAAATGCTATTCTGATTAATCCTGTGCGCGGACCCCTTTGAGGAGGTCTAATGCTACATTAACCATTCCATTTTAACTACAACGATCTTATCCCCTAGTGCACTATTGGTTTGAACAGGTACACTCCACCCTGGGAGGCTTAACCCTTCTCTCCTTGTGCACCTCGTTTATTTTGGTTGGGTATTTATCGCACTTTTTTGCTTTAGTTATTATTACTTCAGCACACTCTGCTTGGCTCAAATAGCTTTGGTATTAATGGCTAGTTTCCTTGCGTTAGCTCTGTTCACCTTGCACCGCCACGCTGGAAACAGGAGAGTTATAGACACTCTCCTTACATCTAAAGTCCATCAAAAATTAATACCCTGAAACCACTAAAAAAGTCGCTTCTACTTTCTGCCTTAAAAGTTTTAGCTCTCCCCCTAAATTTGGTGGGACTGTAACCCAGTTGGAAGTAGTCATCAACAAGATATGTGTCTTGGTCACCCTCAACACTGGATCCTGTTGAATGTTATATTATCAAAGCTTGCCAAAAAAATAAAGCTGGGGCCTGATTTGGAGTACAATCAATAATTTGGAACCACAGGTCCTAGTAGCACTCACGCTATTGGGGCTTCCTCCTACCTTCCCATTCTAATTGGAAAGCTTATCTTAATAATCTTTGAAGTGGCCTTGGACAATAATAATTACATGATGCTCATAGGTACTCAGTTCATGATATGATACACCGGAAACATCAACCTGAAAAAGGGTTATCTATTCCTACTCAACTATGAGATTCCTTTGGTCCTAACCAATAAAGAACCTAACAAGAAAGAATACACGTGCTTGGTCAAGTAATTTTCATCTGCATAACGATGTACTACGCAACCTTTGAGTGCAACACAAAAAAGCTTCCTGAGTCAGTGGACTCCTTGAGTGCATTCCTTTTTACTTTTAAGATGAGATAGTAATTAACTCCTAGAAATATTGGATGGAAATCAAGATTATATTGCAAATCCTCCTGAACTGCTTAAACCACATAACAAGTATTGATGGAGTAAATGATCTAGAGCCCCAAATACAGTCTGGAATCCTAGAACCTGCCTACTAGCGGCTAATTAATATTCTGTCGGGGAACTTTACCAAGCAGGTCTATATTGTAAAAAAACATCAGGATACAAGAAAATGTTTGTTTATTCCCCTTGAGGATATAGTAAAAGTTCACTGCATTGGGTCTATTTTAGAGCTGGGCCTACCCATTGACAAACTATTATGTGCTCTTCCTAGCGTTCATATCTCAGATGAATATACCTTAAATTAGCTTAAAATCTTCACTCACTACTAGATTCTATAGTAATATCTTCTCACAGTTAATCATGATTATGGTCACATGAAGGATTTGAGCCTCACAAATGATGTTGGGGATGCCAATCCCATCCGCTATAAACCATATTGTAAATCAAAGTCTGAAGAGCAACAGATGAGTATGGAGTTTAAGCAGGTGCTAGATGCAGGGTTACTAGTCCCTTCCTAAAGCCCTTGGGAGTTACCCTTACTACTCATTAAAAAATAAGAAAGAGGTCATCAGGTAGTTAGGACTAAAGAAACTTAAATAAGCACATTTAAAACAGCTATCCATCTATCATATTGATGATGGGCTTTCAGACTCTCTGGCTCCAAATCTTTCTCCGCTATAGATTTATCTAGCAGATACTGGAAGATGGACCTTTCCCCTCAAGATCAGGTGAAGTGTGCTCTTATCTGCAGTGAAAACTTATTTAAGCCTACCTGGATACCCTAAGGGTTGATTAATGCGCCTGCCTAATTCCAACAATTTTTAGACCATATCCTATGTACCTAAAGCTGAGTTGCGCAATAGTCTATCATAATTACATCATGGTTTTTTCCGAGACTTTCAATGAGCATCTTCCTCATCTATAGGTTTTTTCACCGCCTTCTGGCATCTAACATTAAGCTTAAACCTTCCAAATGCACCTTCTTACAAAAGAGAATACATTTTATTAGCCATTTCAACTCACAAGAGGGAATACAAACCTTACAAGCTAAAGTAAAGGCAATATACAAAATTCCTTCACCTCAAAATCTGCAGGATATCCAGTCGATTCTTGTTATAATGTGATACTACCATCTGTTCATTCCAAAGATTGCTCAGCTCAGCAAGAAACTCGTTTGTCTATTGGTAAAAACACTCCTTTCTCTTGGTGTGCAGAACAAAAAGCTGCGTTTGAGATGTTAAAAAGTTGTTCCACAACGCCCTATCCTTCGCCACCCAGAATATGGAAAATCCTTCCTTCTTTATACAGATGCCTCTGACTATGCCGTCAGAGCTAGCCTGGCCCAATTGGATGAAGTGCGCGTGGATCATCCTGTGTCATACCTCAACAAGATGTTGTCAAATGCTGAGCGCAACTACAGCGTCACTGAGAAGGAGTATCTAGCTGTATACTAGCCGTGAAATACTATCGCCCCTTTCTGTATGGAACCACCTTCGCTGTGGTTACTGACCACGCCTCACTGAAATGGCTCCAAAAATATTAAGGATCCTACTGGGAGGCTGGATCGTTGGGCCTTAAAGATCCACTACTATGATATAAGGATACAACACTGGGCTGGAACCAGACATATGAATGTTGATGCGTTGACTTGCTTAAGTGTTCTGCATTTAGATATTAGTGAAACTGAGGGACTGCATGACCTCCTTATGGACCCTGAACCTGAGATGATGAAGATAATCCCGTTAAAAAAGTTAGCATGACACTTCTGCAATACTAAGGTAGAGAGCGGGAAGTTATACAATAAGGTAGGGGCTAAATGGCTGCCTTATTTTTGACCATCAGAGAGTGTATCCGCCATCATGGAGACCCACTCTACCTTTGGTAACGGTGGCGTGAATAAAACGTATGATTGTGTTAAATACTGGTACTATTTGGAGGGCATCATGGAATCCATCGTTGAAGCCTTGGATGCCTGTTTAACCTGTAAAAAGCAATCCAGACTCAAGACAGATAACAGTATCAAATTACTACCCCTCAATAATTCTATCATACGATCAATTCAATGTAGTAGGTCCTCTACCCCAGACTACCTAAGGGAATTTTTACATTCTTGTAGGTATCAATCACTTCATGAAATGGATTGAAGCCATGACATTCCCTGCCCAAACTTCCAAAGATGCTGTCACTTTCCTCCATCAGTCAATCTTCACCCGCCATGGCTGCCCTCAGGTTCTCCTCTGCAACAATAATAAGAATTTCACCTCCAGAGTGGTCAAGGTCTTGACTACCTCCATAAGAGCCCAGCAACTCTTCTCGGCTCCCTATAACACTTATAATAATGGTACAGTAGAAGTACCCAATGTAACTCTGGTATCCATTTTACAGAAACCGGCCATCTCAGACCCTCTAAACTGGGACCAGTTCTTTCCCATTTGGTCTGATGGCATATCAGAATAAATACCAGATCATCAATATATCCCCTTTCCACGTTCTATATGGTTAAGGAACTATGGTACCTGCTCTCTTGGTTAAGGATGTCTCCTCTGTTAGGATTGAAGATCCTGACAAGACCTGAGGAAACTGGATCAACATATTATTCAACTGCAATCTGATGCTATGACTAACAGCAAAATCTGTCACCAAATAAGTTTAAGCAGCTAATAGTATCAGACCACCCTTACTCTCTTTCCAAGTCTCTTACTTGGTGCTGTATTATCATAGTCAAATCACCTCCAGAAGTAAAAAGCTTAGGTAAATCTAAGAATGACCTTTCACTGTCACTTTTGAAAGAGGAAATGAATATTCCATCTAGTCTCTTGCTTCCAGGGATAATATCATTAGATTTCATGTATGTTTCCTACGCCCTTATGCACCACAACCATTCTAGAAAGACTAATGTCAGACAATTAGGAGTTTGACAAGTTAGAAAAAATGTTTTAAAACTGAATGTTTTATAATTTAATGTAAAGTCCATGATTAATTTTTGGCATAATTGTGTCATTCAGAGTAATGATTATACTCCGCATATACCACCTAACAGGGCAGGTCACTATGAGAAGGCTGTAACACCCCCTAAGTGGAATAGGAAACTTACCATGAAGTCCGCCCTCATTCCCGTCTGAATTTATCATAGCTTTCTAAGGGAAAGCAACCCCTTTTTAAAGACCTGGAGGGGTTTAGGGGGTGAAATATCTTATCAACTAATCACCACATAAGAACTCCAGAAATTGGCTTAACTGTAAAGTGGTCCAATATGGCTGTCGCACCTCTGCTAGTTGTGCTCACATGTGCTAACGCTGGGGAGCATGACAGTGGCTGATTGAAGGAGGCTATAGTCAGCTGAGAGGACAGGGCTTCATAAGGCGCAGAGATGGAAGAAACTTTGTTCTTAAAAATAAAGTATAAATATGTAAAAGATAATGTAATATAGTATATTTTGCTGAAAAAGTACTTTATTAAAAAAAGATAGCACTATTAAACTTCTCTTTAACCGCTCAAAGTCACTTTTGAGCGATTTTAAATTTAAGTTTATTTATCCACAGCCATCTGCCCAAACCTATTCTTTGATGTCCTTGGCTCTGCCGCCTGCCACCCCAGTGTGGGGCAGCAGTGCACCCCCACCTAGCGTTTTCCGCCCTGCAGGCAAGCGCGTTTGGACAGGTTCAAACAGCCCGCCCACTGCTTCCAACCGTTTTGTCCCCCACGAGACCTAGCACTCCACCTGGCGCGCATCCACCCTTCTTGCCCCCATCCTCTCGCCCTCCCTCGCTCTGCTATTCGCTATTGCCTCAGAGTGGACTATGGACGTTTGTTCCCATATGCCGATAAGGCAATTATTGACCTAGCCACTACAGCCATGCGCCAGCTGGCTTTATAGACTTCCGCCCTTTTAAGGGCTACTTTGACGTTGGGTTCCAATCTGAGGAGGATGCTGAAGCGGCAGCACAAACTCCTCTAACTTATAAAAAAAACCCCATTCCCACAACCCGTACTCGCCTCCCTTCAGACACCACACTAGTGGTATCCTTTGCAAATCTCCCATCCCACCTTCCACCCCAGGTTTTGTATGACCAGTTGGTCAGGGCTCATGGCTTATGGCACTCAGCCCAACCTCATCTTTGCCATTCCTTCTGGTGCAGAACGCCTTGCTGCTCCTCATGCAACAGCCACCATCATACCACACCACCCTACCATAGCCCAACAAATCCCACCCCGCGCTAGTGTGGCTGCAGCACCTGATCATTTCTTTTGGGCTCAGGTTGATAATGGTAGGCAGATTTGTTCCCTCTGTTTTTGGCCTCGACCATGCAAAAAGAGCATGCCCTAAGGCCAAATCTGCTGATGCAGCTTCTGAGCCCCCCCTCTGGAGGTTCAGTATGGGGCGCTTTGCTGCCCCCACTCCCCTCAATCTCGTTCAGTAGCCCACATGGAATATTTACCCCACCCAAAGCCTCCATCCTCACTCTCCCAACTAAATCTACGCCAGCCAATCAGAGCAATGCTTGGACCAACATTTCATACCCAAGCAGCTGCCCATTCGCCCAATCCTACCCACTCAAATTTAAATGCCACTATTCCAGTGAACCAAAATCCATGGGATCTATTGGCTGAAACTGACGAAGGTAATATCCTTTAGTAAGCATACAGGTCAACCTCTCTGCCATGGCGATTATGGTCAGGCAAAATTTTTCCTTCCCAACTTTGATGAAACCCCCCCCTCGCCATTTTGCTCCTCTACCCAATACAACCCCCCTTCCAAAGTGACCACCAGCTCGCCTTAGCTGCGGTGGCCTCTCCTCATTGCCCAAAACTACGCACCGCGATGGCCCAGTCAGTGGCTCAGCTCCAGCATGGCCTGCCCACCATCTTCTTCCCCCTGACTTCCCTGAATCTCCCTGCAGTGACATCTCAAAATTATTTGATGATGCTGAAATTTCTGTTATGAATGTCGCAACACTGCCATTCAACCCCTCAGCCAAAATCACCCGCCACATTATCTCCTTTTCACCCAACTATGAAGCGCAAAGAAGCTGAAGTTCTCGCAGCTTTTGTTGAGACACTTTCCCGTCATTATCTTGATGCAGAAGTGGAAAACTCCTACTACCTTGACCTCAGCCCCCACTATGCAGATGCCCCAACGCCTGGCTCTCTGCTCTGATCCGGTACTGCAACCAACACCCCTTGATTGAGGCGGGTCTTTCTGAAAACCAACCCCCCGACCCCTCCTCACCCTCTGCCATGGTGGGTTAAGCAGTTTCTGCTTCCCACCTGGTTAGTAAGTTTGTTTTGCCATTTTGAGTATTGTGATTGGTACTGTCCATCCCCTGGTTGGCGTACCTCGAATAAATCAAATAAATCAAAAAAAAGATAGCACTATTTATTTGATTTATTTGAGGTACGCCAACCAGGGGATGGACAGTACTGAATCACCACACTCAAAATGACAAAACAAAACTACTAACCAGGTGGGAAGCAGAAACCGCTAACCCACTATGGCAGAGGGTGAGGAGGGGTTGGGGGGTTGGTTTTCAGAAAGACCCGCCTCGATCAAGGGATGTTGGTTACAGTACTGGATCAGAGCAGAGAGCCAGGGCGTTGGGGCATCCGCATAGTGGGGGTGGAGGTCAGCGTAGTAGGAGTTTTCCACTTCCTCATCAAGATAATGATGGGAAAGTGTTTCAACAAAAGCTGCAAGGAGAACTTCAGCTTCTTTCAAGCTTCAGGAAGTTGGGTGAAAAGGGAGATACTGTGGCAGGTGATTTTGGCTGAGGAATTGAATGAAGCAAGCGTTGCGACATTCATAACAGCAACTTCAGCATCATCGAATAGCTTCAAGATGTCACTGCAGGGAGATTCAGGGAAGTTGGGGGGGAAGAAGAGGGTGGGCAGGCCATGCTGGATCTGAGCCACTGACTGGGCCACCGCGGTGCATAGTTTCAGGCACTGAGGAGAGGCCACCGTAGCTAAGGCGAGCTGGTGGTCACTTTGGAAGGGGGCTGTATTGGGTAGAGGAGCAAAATGGAGAGGTGTAGGGGTTTCATCAAAATTGGGAAGGAAAAATTCTGCCTGACCATAATTGCCTTGGCAGAGAGGTTGACCTGTATGCTTACTAATGAGGACATTACCTGATTCGTCAGTCTCAGCCAATAAATCCCATGGATTTTGGTTCACTGGAATAGTGGCGTTCAAATTTGGTTGGGTGAGATTGGGTGAATGGGCGGCTGCTTGGGTGCCAATGGTGGTCCAAGCATTTCTCTGATTGGCTGGGGTAGATTTAGGTGGGTGAGTGAGGCTGGAGGTTTTGGGGGAGCCAATTTTTCATGTGGGCCCACTGAACGAGATTGGAGGGTGGGAGGGGGCAGCAAAGCGCCCCATACTGAATCTCCAGAGGGGGGCTCAGAAGCCGCAGCAGCGGACTTGGCCTGAGGTCACAATTTTTTTTCATGGTTGAGGCTAAAGCAGAGGGAACAAATCTGCCTACCATTATTGACCCGAGTCCAAAAGAAATGATCAGGCGCTGCAGCCACACTAGCGCGGGGTGGGATTTGTTGGGCTATGGTAGGGTGGTGTGGTATGATGTTGGCTGTTGCACGAGGAGCAGCAAGGCGCTCCACACCAAGATAGCACTATTTATAGTACTGTTGAAAAGTAAAAGGAATTATGATTCATTAGGAGTAACGATGAGTGATTCATTGTTCATTCTTATTCCCACTGGTCTGTCCTTCATTTCATCCCACCCAGAAAGTCAACTGATCTTCTTGATCTCCTGGTGATAGTTTATAAAATATGTAAAATTAGTATTAACCTTAGGTAGGAGCTTTTCCAGTGTCTAGGATTAAAGGTCTAACTTGCTAGCTTCCACTATGATCAGCTGATAAAGATAAAGAGAGCTTTGGGCCACAGGTGATGGATTTTTGTGAATGCTGCCCTGTAATTAGGTAAAATATTCGTGAATAATATTAAAAATGATCATTAACCAAATTTGGAGTACTTCAGGTAATACTATGAATTTAAACTTAAATTGATGATGTTAACTTGAACCTTAATTTGGGACTTATGGTATCATAAGAGTATATTAATGTCAAGTCTTGCATAGCAGTATATGTCAACCTTCTCCCCAGACAAGGCTTACACCTTGCATAGAACTCCTGATAATGGCGACTGGAGGGATTATATTGAAATGATTCCCTATGATTGCATCATTATGGCCACCAGTTTAATATTTGAATTCAAGCCTGACTGAGGTGAAGAGCTTGTTGAGAGCAATGAAGGCTTTATCGGTATTTAACCAAATCAAGAAATTCCATGCCTAAACTGAATCCCCTTGATTCCACTATAAGCTTTTTAATAGCATATATATTGAGACTTTGATTTAATAAGGATTCTTGATTTCTGATCTATAAGTATTAATTTTAATCTATTTATCTGAGAAAATCAAACTCTTTATGTGGTGTAAATTATTCCTCTTTTTTCATTTTAACAGCCACTACAAGTTTTAATACTCCTGCAACTGCTGTATTGTAAAAAAGTCTATTATAATTGCATTTGCGAGAACTTACCCAATCCAGGTTTTAAATAGCTGCTTTACGTCTAAGTTCAGCCTGTATTTTGGGGTCTCCAGACCTTTTTATACAAATTTCCTAAGAATTAATCAATCATCTTCAGCCACTAATAGCTCTAGAACAGGCATCCTAAATATGACATCTGGTTTTAATAAATGCACCTGGTTGATGATTAATTATAGATAGTGTCTTGAAGTATCAGTGCCCAACTAACCAGTCTTCCATTAAGGTCACACATCTGTTTTAGACAGTAAAGAGATGCTTATACAGTTATCATAATGTATGAATCTATACAATAAGGACTATGTTGTTTGGCAGCTATAATATAGGCTAGATTTTTGTTTGATGATATATAATTTTTCTCTGCCTTAGTTAACTTTTTATTAAAGTATGATTTTGGTGGTCTGCCTGACTATTTTGTGCTGAACTATAATTTAGCCCATAGTCACATCGCTTATATCACTAATAGCAAAAAAGAGATTTCAATTTGTAGTTAATAACTATGGAGACATAAATAAGGCTGTGCATAATGCACTAAAGATCTTTATAACTCTAATTCCCATCAGAAAATTACATTTTTTCCAAAAATATATTATTGGTTCAGTGAGATCAACGAAATGAGGGATTAACTGGCTGCAATGTCCTATCCCCTTCTTAAATAATTGGCATCCCTTAAAATCTGTGGTGGGACATCTAAATCTTTGATGTGACCTTATCAGGGAGGGGCAATATTCCCCCTTGGGTAAACTTTTGACCCAAAAAATGCTATGTATATTAAAAATTGACGTTTTGAATGGATTAGCATTAGAGTTGCCCCAAATAATCATTTAAAAACTTGGCGCAAGTGGTTGATATGCCGTTAGTTTTTGAAGTACAGTAATATAATCTAGATACACTAACGCATGGGACTTTTTTTAAATTACAAAGAATTCAATTCATATATATTGAAAGGTAGCAGAGCATTGTATAATCCTGCGGCATTTGAGTGGATTTATCTAGTCTTTTTGATCAGAGCACATTTAACCTTAACCAAGGGCTAACTAAATTTAAAAAAAAATCAACTTTTTCTGAGGTGGGCTGACCTGGGGACAATGCTGAAATAATTAAGGTGAGCTTTAATTAATAGGAAAGAAGGATAATACACAGAAAACCTCCAGGAACGGCATTCTGATAGGCCAGGAACTCCATGGACTGCCTTACTATTTGCTATCTCATCTCAGGCCATTGTTGCACAACGCCAATACAGTCAAGTCATAGTTATCCCCTACCCAAAGTTCATTACCAGAGTCAAATGCGGGAGACAGTGGTCATTGAGTACATGCTCTACCACTGTATTATCCTTTTCCAAGGGCTAACTAAATATTAAGTGTTATCATCTAATTCCATTACTAAAATAGTATTGTGATCCTGCAAAAAAGGGACTAATTAAAATTGTGTCAAAGAGATAACTGTATTTTTTTAATTTAATTTAGCTTTTGTATTTTATGGCCATATTGGATTCCATATTTATATAATAGAAGCTGAGGCAAAGGCAAAGGTCTTTTAGAGGGTTAAAAGGCCAGCATCCAGTAGCTGTTTTAGTTCTTTGGCCACTTTTGCTTCCTCAAATTTTTTCTAATAATGTGTTATCCTTATGTATAGAATTCATAGATTGACTAATAGTATACTTTATTTCTTTATAAAAAATATATTATCAAATAAATTTAAATGATCAGAGTATATGAATAACAGATCTTTGGCTAATTGTTAGTTGAGGAAAAATCAGACTTAATGTCATGTTAAATAAAAGCAATTGTAGAGAATTCTTTATAAATTTCATAAGGTACAATATTTAAGCATATTGTAATTGTATTGTTGGGCACTAATGAGACATAAACTATGATTTTATTTTCCTCCCCAATGATATGGAACTAAGGAGTTAGGGGGTTTTAGAGAATATAAGACAGTGTCTAATAAGTTAGTTTGAGTATTTCCAGAAAAGGTAAAACTTAAGTGAAGGATGTATTTTCCACTCTTGTTTTTTTATGATGTATCCTGAATGGATTTGAATTTGAACCTGGCTATCATTATCATTATCAAAAAAAAACACAATACTTGTATGAGTTAAACTCTTTTAATTTAACTGAGGCAAGCCAACCAGGGTATGGGCATTACCGATGTATGTGTAGAAATGGGAGGGGAGTGAAGAATAGCGATGATTAGAGCGGATTGGGCACTCCATGGTACACAGGTTACCCCTGTTGCCAGCTGGAACTGCCAGGTATGGGGGGATTGGTGCCCTACTTTGATGGGGTTGCCCCAGTTATGGAGCAGGTGTGAAGTAAGAGGTCTGTTTGAAGAAACCATAGCGGGAACCATGACTTTATGAGTCTCTGCTGCCTTGGCTTCATATACCCATAGAGACAGGCTTGGAAGTGCTCCAGTAAGTGGACGTGGAACTATTGATAACCCCATGGATGGTAGGGACCGTAGCCTTGAATGCATCCAAGGCAATAGTGTGGATTGTCCACATTGCAATGGGTATCAATAGGGAGCGCAGGGTATATGGGATTGGGGACACAAGCCAGAGCACGAGGAGGCTCCTTGAGATAGAGAAATCTTGGTCGCCTTGGATCTTGAGCAGGCGCGTGACTTCACGCCATATGGCTCTGGATGGGGGGGCAGGTTTCTAAGCGGTGGTGTAGGGAGCCCTCTCCTCCACATACTGCGCAGGTTGCGTGGAGGGAGTGGGTGCAGTCCGCCATTCTATAGGTCCTTCTTAGGCAGCGCCAGGCGTTGGCTCTTACCCTCAGCTGGAGGAGTGGATGGTGCATCATCCTCCATATTGCCTTTTGTGTGGCCATGTCATATGGGATGTCCAAAGCGTCTAGGTAGTCGATTCTGGAAATGTTTGGGGTCGTGGCAAGTATGTCTTTGTGAGAGTGGTCTTCTGGCTTTTGTATTATGAAGTGGGATCTGGGTCGTCCCCTTCCCTGCGCAGTGCCAGTGGTAGCGACGGTCCATCCCATGCAGCAGATGGTTTAAGAAGGTGTTGAAAGTGAGGGGGGTTCTGTGCTGGCCCATTGCATTGGGGAGTTAGTGAGGTACTTTAGTAAGCTGGAAAAATAGTGTGGGTTAGGTATTTTGAGTGCCTGCACAAAGTTGGCCCTTGATGCCCTGCACCAGTGCTGTTGCGGGGGGTCCAGTGCTAGCGCTTCCTCTATCCAGGTTCCCAGGATGCGGTTGTCATGATTCTCAAAATCTATCAGACTCATACCTCCGCTGGAGCATGGACCATATAGCGTTTCCACCCAGATGGGTGGGCGGGATCCAGGCCACAGCCAGCCCTGGATGAGCGCACAGATCGACATTATAAAGGTGGGTGAGAAGGGGATTGCATGTGCGGGGAACCACAGCATCAGGAGGATGAGCGAGTTGGCAACTGCCACTTGCCCCGTTAGCCAAGGGGATCTACCCTTAAGTGAGGCGATTCTGTTGGATATTCATTGCAGCAGATTATTTTCAATCATCTCATTTGCATATCCCCCTGTTTCCAGCCATATCTCAAGGTGGCGGACAGGGATGGTGGGGGTTAATGCAAAGGGTAGGATGAGTGAGTTTTCTGCATCTTGGGTTGTGTGTAGTGAAGGATGTGGTCCAGTTGGTGATGTATTTGCCAAGGAGGATTATTTTGGTTTTCCATTTATTAAGCGATGCATTGCTCACCATGGAGTATTCCTCTAGGGTGCGTTCCAACTGTTGAGTGTTGCTGCTGTCAGCTATACCTGTCACACAGTCATCAGCAAAGGCTAGTATCCTGACTGGGGGCTGTCCTTGTGCAGTTATTCCCCTGAGGCTTGAGTCAGCTACGCGGAGGAGTGGATCAAAGCTGAAGTTGCAGAGTATTAGGCTGAGGGGGACCCTTGCTTGAGCCCTCTTCATGGGGCGATCCTGTCAGTCAAGAAGCCAGGGACACATACAGTCATAGAGGCGGATTCTTTGAGGAGCATCTCCCAGTTGATGAACCAACTTGGGAGGTTGAAGGCGTTTAGGCACTCTTTTAAGTATGGCCAGCTAACGCAGTCATAAGCCTTCTCCTGGTCAGGAATACCAGGGCTCATGTAACTTTGGATTGGCATACATTGGCGATGGAGTGTATGTTAGACCAGATGGAGCGCCCTGGTGTATAACCAAATTGGTTGGGTGATAGGGCTTTAGAGGCTAGTGCGCCCATTCTGGTAGCTAGAATTTGTGTATGAGTTAAACTTCTTTTCATAGTAAATCGGAATAATTTTATTATCTTAAATAGAAGGTAAAGGAATCTATACGTGAACCTACTACATAGTACACCATTTTGATAGCTTAACTAATTATTTATATTAAACAAAGTCTTTTTATGGGCTCTTTTTTAATTATAGATAACTAGAATATAAGTAGGACCTGGTAACCAGATAAGGACAAAAATAAGGCTCAGAAAATTTATATGTACCTGAGATTATTGTAAGATCTGAATCCCCAGTAACAAACTGTAACTTTAATTATTAGGTACTACAACTGGGGTTGTAAGCGATAGTAGATTTATTTAAATGGCATAGAGGAATATGCCCCAATAGATCTAGTATTTAGAGGCCCTTCATACCCATACAGTTTAAAGTTTAAGATTGTGTAGTACACCTACTCAACTATCTTGAAAACAGATAATATTTACAAGTGAGCTGTATTTAAAATGTCTTGGATTTTTATTTTGAAAATCCATATTTACACCTTAGTGCTTCTCTTTTAAGTTGTGAGGGCAGCATAAAAAAAATACAAGGGGTACATTGGGACAAAACCAATTCAAATTGCAGGCTTTTTTAGGATGTCATTTAATCATACCGCCAGAATGTTGGACATCAGCTGTTTTAAACATCTAGGAATATAGGTTTAAAGGATTATGTTGGTTTTCAACATAAAGAGACTCCTTATTTATGTTGACTATATTTTTTCAACCTATCAGCGATTATCCTGTGATATTCTTCTGCCACGTGCCAACGACTTTGACTATTTTTTAGTTAAATTCTTCTTACTTCATCCCATTTTCATGAGAGCATTGGAATTAGGGTGTCCTGGTAGAATCATAGCAGGTTTAGTCACTTCTATAAAATAATTTAGTGGGAATCTCAATATGCTCTTCATTGATACCCAGGGTGCCCAGAAATTTTTAGTCAACTTAAAATTATAAGCTGTAATTTTAGGATTAAACGTTAAGGCACACAATGTGGCATTGATTATCAAGGGAAATATGACTATATGTCTAAAGTTTGAGCCCAATAGTAGTAAAATTTGAAATTTGATAGGGGCTCTTCTAAACTGAGTTGCATTCCAATGCAAACCTGCTTTTATTTTGATAAAGTCTGACTGCTTCTAAAAAAAGTTTATCTAAAATTCTTTTAATTAATCTAAAGTTTAGATGATTTTAAAATGCAGAACCATGATCTCTTGTGAAATACAAGTAGATAAGAAAGTAAGAGATTCATTTTTAGTCATTTAATAGCCTTGTTCTTAGCACTATAGTAGACATATATAATGTAATCATTAATTATTTTTCCTAGGGTATATTTTTTATAAAGTAAAATTTAATGTAGTGGAATAGTTGCGGATAAAAGTTTAACATCAATTTACAACATTCAATGCAGATACAGATGCTTTTGGATAGGATACTCCATAGATTATAGTTAGTTGATTTGGTTTTTAGGGCGTTTATATCAACTTAAAATTCAGCCCATTGGAATGTTTCTTTTAAAGTGGTAGCCTTTTAAGCCAGCTGATCCTTCTTGACTTGTGCTTTAAAAGTCATGACTCAAGAGCGTTCTTCATGGTAAGATGACCATTTTCAACAATCTAGACTTTGTGAGTAAATTGTGTATACATTCCTTTTATGATTCAAAAGCTTTGTGTAGATGGAAAGAACTTCATCTATATTACATTCGATCAAAGCCTTAATAGTGTATCCCATTTTAAAAGGGTTGCAAATAATGTCTACCCTGAACCTATTTTCTACTGCTTGAGTTCAATTTTTTAACTTGTACCAATTTTTGAATGTCAAATTACTTAAGAGCGTGTTGGTTAATATTCTTCTTATATAGGTTGGGACCAGGTGAGACTAGGTGGCTCTAGGGCCTTGATATGAAGAGGGCCCCATAGGGCTTTGAGATTTGGGTAATTCTTCAGGTCCATATGGGCCATGGTCTCAAAAGTGAGGCTCCAAAAGTTCAACCCACAAAATTCAAATCTTCCGTATAACTGACGTATAGCCTCTTTAAATTAAAGATATTGTTATACATAGTTGGTTTCAACTGAAGTGATTCAAGTTATAACTTATAGACATGTTGTCTTAAGTGTAACGTATTTTAAGTACCACCTCGCCAAATTGAGTAGTAAGTTAATTTTGTAGGTATGTGGTAATCCCATCGTTCAGTTGGACACTTATTGACACCTCTTACTAGGCAATAAACAAATATCAAGAATCACATCTCAATCCTATTTTACAAAGGAGGAAGCAGATTGACTTAAGTCAAAGGTATAAGAGTGTAAAAACTGATTAAGATCAACTGCTGCAAGATTTACTGATTATGTAACTTGCAATCTTTATATAGAAGATGACATTGTGCACAAAATGCTGAAGTTACTGATAAGTTTTGGTACCAAAAACTGCTGCTTTCAAGTTGACAATTGTACAAATCTCATATTGAGGGTACAGAAGGAGCTCAAGCCTAACCTAATTTTATTTTTGGGACAAATATGCCATCAAGTGAATGTTGTATTGGAGTTAATAGAAAATCTTTTATCTGATAAGCTCTTTGATTAATAATGGGGTTCTCTCCATATAACAGTATTTAATGTAGAATGGGTTGAAATGCTTTATACCCAAATGAGCAGTTGTTATACATTAGTGATTATGTTGACCCAATACTGAGTGGCTTTTTGATTTGAGTTATTGCCTTAGGTAATAGAGTTTTGCTTTTGGATAAGCAATGAAACTTAAAGGAAGTACCAAGCTTTTGTTGGCCTGTAAGTGAGGCAAGACTGTACAGATCAAATAGGCTTCTGATCTGCACTTTTTGGATAGTTTATAGTTTATTAAATATGAGTCAAATATTCAAAGGGTTTGTTTTATTATTGCTTATTAACTTCTTATAGAATTATCTACCTAAATGTAGAAAATTTATTGTAAGTAGACATTCTTTAAAAGTCTATCTTTGATTATAGAAAAGATTCATAAAAATAAGTTTTATTAGTTATAATCTCTCAATGTATATAAGCTTCTATGAGAAATGGCGTCTTAGAGTGATGTTAATAAGCCAAAGTTTATCTCTTTCATTTTACCTGGCCTTTGAGGAGAACATGACAGGCCCTTGTGATTAGATAATTTCTCCTTCACTTTCCAAATTGAGATTTTCTGACTTATAGGCATGGGACGCTCCAAACATTTTCTTTCACCATATTTTCCTGGTATCATGAAGTTCATGAATATGAACTTGGGGTCATTATGAATAGGTATAGTTGAGGTAAAAGACTTTTATAACCAATACATTTGTTTCTTATGATTCACAAATTATATATTAACAAACATATGTTCATCAGGTTCCAACAATAACCTTATACAAAGCTTCATCATTAGTATATGTTTTTATTCTTCTTTTTTTAAAGAACAGCAACTTGACACTTTATTAAGTTTGTAGAGGTCTAATTTTGTTATTGCTAAAAGTTCCTATTTAAAATTAAATACTATATTGATATCATATACTATATCATCAACTTAGTTTTAAGGACCACAAGACCTTGTACCCAAGTTTTATATGAATTTTACCATAAACAAAAAATTTAATGTATATAACCTTTTATTGCAAAACCTGTATATTACCTCTCTAATTGTGAGTTTAATACCAAGTTCGCCCTAACATGGCCACTTTAAGCTTGTCTCTGGAAATATTGCATAATTTTTACATAAAAAAGAAATAGTGAGCTTTATGGCGCCATGCATAACAGAAAAACCACTCCCAGTAAAAAACATGGTATTAAAATGCACATTCTCTTTTGCGTAAAATGTTTCTTAATCATTGCTTGATATCTAGGCGTTTGATGTTAATTCACTTATGCCAAAAATGAGACTTAGTAGAGATTATTAAACTTTTATAGAACCCTTTTCTCTGGTATTATATCATGTATTGTTTTCATACAATATAGAAGGATCAAAATATTCTTAGATTTAGCTATTTGATGCCAGTTTCCTGTCAACAATTTGAATGATGTTAACTACTTAATCATGTTTTTCAGTGGGAACTGTACGAGAAATTCCTGCTAATTATTATACCCTGTGGCACAATGCCTTTGCTTTCTCATTATTGATTTTTTAACAAATATGATACAGAACTTTTTATAATGACATTTTTTGTTTATTAACTTATATATAATATGGTTTTCTTAAACTTTCTAAAAACTGTTATGTTTAACAATAAGGTAAATGTAAAAGTCACTACCTTTCTATAAAACTTTTCTAAGTGTATAAAATACTTTTCTGAAAACCTGTCCCTATTGTTTGAATATTTAACCTTTAGAAAAAGACCTAATGGGATTTTAAAAACCAATAAGTTCCAAGTTCATGATTTTTTTCATAATTTACTATATGTACTTCCATATCTCCCTTATTTGCTATCTCAGGAGAAACTTCTTTAGGCAAGACTTCATTTTCAATGCTTTCACAAAGGCTATTTATGGCCTTCTAGTTACTCATATCCTTCTATTTGTCACTATTTCAGAGATTATGTTTGACCTTTTCTTAAAAATTTATAAAACTAAGCCCTTCATTATTCAGATGCAATAGTTTAGCTTATCTCACTTAAGGAATTATCTGAATCAATATATGTCTTTCCATTTCTAGAATTTTTCTTGGTCTTATTAATGACATTCCAGTGCCTCTAATAATTTCCCTAACTTATAAAATATATATTGTAATCCTTTTTAAACTTCTTCATAAGACTTTTTTATTTCATTAGACTTGCAGCCTTCATACAAAAGGCATTATTATAGTCTATCATATATATTACTTTTTTCTATAGCAAAATAGATTGCAAAATCTCAAATATATAAGAAATTTCTGCATTAACAACATATCTTTACCATCTATTTTGTTGTAACTTGGATTTTACAACTACCAGAATCCTTGAGTATGCAACAACTTATTGTCTTTTCACATTGTTAATAAAAGTCCCAAAAACCATGTTCCACAATTACTTGAATAATATAATCCCATTATTAAAGCTTGCAGTTTAGAATAACTGTCCAAAGCCCCTTAATATTATATTAAACCAAATTAAGCTATATAGGGAACCTTTAAATTTTTAATGTTAGCCTCTATGCTCACCCTTTAGAGTCAGGTGTTTATGCTATAAATTGACAGTGTATAATCTTTGGTAAAATATATGAAGTGTTAACTTGATTAATCATTAAATTTAATCTTTTGCAGGCTTCTTGTTCTAATTTTTAATTTAATCAAGGTGGGCTGACCTTGGGAAAATATACCACACCACTAGAAGGGATAGGGAGTAAGGAGCGAAAATATAGGAGTGGAGGACATAACCCAAGTATTGGGGATAAAACCTTCCTGTGCATGTTCTGATAGGCCAGGATTATATGATCTAACTTTACTAACTCACTTGGTCAGGTGAGGCATGGTGCATGAATTCACATGCATTGTTATCCTCTTGGAACAAAAAACAATATCTGCCACAACAGGATTCAAATTTGCATCCTGAGGGGTGATAGTGGGACGCCCATCCCAACTATGCCACACCCCATAGGCTTCTTGCTCTAAAACAATAGGTAATTGAGGTGGGTCGACCTTGGGACAAATATACCACACCAAGAATTTTTTCAGCCAGTTCAGGTTTCAAACTCAAAACCTGCACTAGGGTGGAAGCAGATCTTACCTAGCAAGCTAACTACCCTTTAGATTTCTTGTTCTAATTCATCATAATAACTTGTCTTACCAGTGCATCTTGTTACCATTCTTTGTATATAAAGTACAAATGTTTCATTTGCAAATATACTGTTAACTTCATATTTAAAGTACCCCATTGCTTTCTCATTGAATTTAGTACTAAAAGTTTACAGTATCTTATTATTAGTTCCTTGACGTCCAAGAGGGTAAGCGTTATTTAACCCTATACAAAAAGAACTTGAGCCCTACAACTAAGAAATCACTAATATAGAAGCCACATTTTGGTCAGTAGTTTAAAAGATACTATCTTTATAACCTTAAGAAACCATCTAAAGAATTTTTAGGTGAGTATATTTCTATGAAGTTAAAAGATTAAATGCCTTATTAAAACCCACAAATATTTTTATATATTAAAGCAGACTTTCATGTAATCATGTCTCCAGTGACCATAAAACCTTGCTAAAATCCTCTGTAGATAGGCTAAAAATTACTGTAACTGAAGTTTTCTGCTTTACTCTACAAACTTTAATGCTTTAACTAATAATAATATCAATTTATAGTCTTTGTGTTTTTTATCATGGTAGCAATATATAAAATCACATTGGAAGTAGCAATACCTAGGGATAGTGACTTTATCATTCATGTAAAGCTCTTTGGTCTAACCCTGGCAAGTTATTTTTCTGAAAAACTCAGCAGAGCTTTATTGGTAACATGTGTGCTTTTATCAGCTTCTAGAAGAGATAACTGATACACACATCCTAATATTAAAGTATCTAAATAACTGATAGCTTTAGAAGTAAAGTAATACTATTGAAAATTACCGTAAAGACTAATTCTAAAAACTGGACATATTTTTTCAATTTTTGTTCCCTAAATGTCAAATTTATATTTTTTGCCTATATCTAGTCTAAAAAAGAGTTTAGTATGGAAATTACCATAAGATACTTAATTAGCATAGCTACTTATATATAATAAGTCAATTGGCAATTCTCTATTTCTCCAGGGTCTTGTTAATTATTGATTTTAAATGAAGCTAGTTTTGTCATATATTCCCATAGTGATTATTCTTTTTGTTCTAATTTATAAAATTTAAAATTTTTAAATTGGTAAGTCATATAAGTTTGCTCTTACTAATATCTCTATGATCCCAATTCCAAAAAAATTAATAATAGTTTCTGTAGTTATGCAACTATAAACTCCTTATAGGATTGAGGGGAAACCATACTACATGAATAAACAAGTATAGCTTAATATTATAGCTTAATTTTTTAGTAAATGGAATGATGGGATTTAAGATGATGAGCAAGCCAAAATCCCTTCTCCTGAATCAATCCCTTGACAGATTTACTATCAAACCAGCACGAACTAGAATTTTATTCTGAAGGTGCTGAAACTAGATTTGGCCAGTAAGTATCACATGTATGAAAATAGAAGAAATCGCCTTCAGGAATCCTGTCCCCAATTCCCAAATATTGAAAGGTGCTGTCCCTACCACTGCAATCATGAGGACGACGCATTACAATGAGGGCACTGTCCAGGTGATCAATCCAGAAGGCAGTAAAAGATCCAGATCTCACATGGCCACAAGGACCCCTGAGGCACCATTCCCCATAGCCTTATATTAATACGCTTTCTACCACAGTAAAAGTAGTCTATATCCTCTCCATATTTTCGTTTTTGACCTCTCCACCAAATCCAGCTTCAAGCCATTTTCAGAATTCAGTGACATTCAAGAGAACTTTTATGCTGAGAACTGTTGCTTGAGAGGATCTATGGTTTAACTAATTTAAGACGCTTTAGAGGAAACTATTTCTGAAAATAAAAGTGTCAGCAAGACACTGTCCACGGTGCTGAGTTTGATTACAGATGGATGCCTAATAGTTTTTAGAACCTCTAAAGACCATTATTGTAAACATCTGGTTATGTGGTGATGTGAGGTGAGGTGTCGTGAGTAAAGGTCTGGTAAACATCAAACCCTATAAATTTTCTCTAATTTTATACAAATAAAAAACAATCCTTTTAGAAGAACAATGTTTTGTAAGATGGAATATATGATCTTTCTACAGTTAATACTTTTCCGTTGTATTAAGTCAGGAATTTATTTGTGATCAGGACGATCAGGGCAGGAAGTCATTGTATAAGTAAATTGACTGGAGAATAAATACTCTAATCTTATTCTTTAATGAGCTTATATCTTAATAACTATCACCATCTGGTCTATTGTACTAATACAATAGTTGTTTGTAGCTCTGACTTTAATCTCAGACAAAGAACCAGACCATCTGAAATAGGCCAAAACTTCAACACCTTATTTCCAGTTAAGATAAAAAACACTTTAGGACAACTGATAAGGATAGCATGAGGGGTGGGATTGACAGAAGCTATGGCTCCGTGGCAGAGCTTGTAGTAGCAGCACTAGGAACAGCTACTGGTACCAGTATGGTAGTTAAAATATCAGGCAAGTTGGCCACAACTGCAATCATATTGTCTTTGGAATAAGAATCTGATTGATAATCATGACCATGATCTTGCCTAAACTTACAAGTTTCTTTTTTATTTCTTGGCGGAGTTGACCAATTAAACTATTATATGGTGCTTCTCCACCTAGAGTTTTTGGTTAACCTGTTCCTGCCTTTGGCTTGACTCAACCAGGTGAGAATTCAATTCTCTTTTTCTGTCCTCATGATAAACTATGATATGCAAAGATTTCAGCTCCTGATACAGATTAGTAATGGTGGGAACTGCCCTTCCTCTGGTAAATCAAGGATGCTACATCATCTTGTGGGCTTAGAGGTATTTTCAGCAATCATAGTATCTTATTTATTGTAAGAAGATAAAAAATCAAAAACTAGGCATGTGAGGCTATAAATTGGCTGAGCCTCTGACTTGTCCAGTATATTATAAAATACACATACAAGGCCAAACTGACAATAATATTTGTCTAGTTGCATTTTTGTAAATTTTATAAGATAAAGGGCAGTTATAGTGCCCCTTGTGTAAGCCAAATGTGATAATAGGCACTTATGAAAAAAATTACAAGCACATATAGGTTTAAACTTTAATAATTAAAGAAAACTTTTTAAAGACAATTACCTTAAAATAGGAAAATAATTGTCTTTTATTGTACAAGATTTATTATCAGCAGCTTAAACAAGTAGAGTAAAAAACAGATCCCCTTCAAATTTCTACTCCCATCATTATAGGCCATGCTCTGGGATATTGGGCAGAGCATAACTATTCTGGAAAGTACTAGGAATCATTGACATATATTTCATGGATAATAATAGATTTTTCAATTGATATACACTGATGTGATGCAAGTAGAGATAATAATAGGTATATGGAAGTCAGTTTACATGTCCAGAGGCCAGGTAAATCATTAATAAATAATTTGCATGTAACACTGGCGGGATGAAATGGAATCAAATGTACTTGAAATACCTACTCTAATCAGCGATGCAGCCCAATAATAATTATAGTAATTAAATTCTAAGACTTGATTCAGTGTGTAAGAAAGGCGTTTGTAACCTTATTTTATTTATCAGATAAAATAAAAAAATATTATAAAACTTAAAATATAAAATAGCTTAAATGGTTGGTTGGACAAAATTGCAATAGTATTGATGTTGCCTCCCAAATGCTGTGCAGCCACTTCCATTTCTTGTTGTCATATTGGTTGAGTATTTCAACAGCCTCTGCCTGTCAAGTAAAATTACCTGGAGTAATCAAGATTACGTTCTATTTCTCAAAATTGATTAGTGTCTTGTATCCATTCATTAGTGACTCCTCAGTTGCCCATGATTTATATAAAATAGTCAAATTGTTTGGTTCAATTGTCTAATGAGTTCATCCAGTTGTAATAAAATATGCATGCTAAGATTATTGCTATATTTACTGCTTCAAAAACAACCTGAAAACTAGTTTCTAGTTGTCTATTCAAGGCCCAAAGTGCTTCCACATTTTCTGATTGTAGTTAACCACTTCTAAGGGAGGGTTTGATGGAAAAATAGTCAACCTTCAATATTGTATATTAGGTTGAAGGTATCTGACTATATATTACCCCATCTAATCTATAGTATTTTGTCATAGTATTTGACTATGGGTATAGAATTTAAATTGCTCATTCTTCTGATTGAGGTGATCCCGAATATACTGACAATAAAAAAGCGAACACTAGGTGAGCTTGTTCATACCAAAGATACAGAATCCCTTTAGTAACATCTGTTTAATCTAACTTAGCGGTTCCACGATGAACTTATAGATCTCAAAGCTTATAAAATAAGGAGAATATTAAAATAAAACTTCCTCTAGCGCTAATCAACTTAAGTAGGAGGGTTAACATAGAAGATGATGGATAGCTTTTGATTGCCATCTCTCCCTCATGAGTCATGTCCATAGTAATGTTTATAACCTCTTTTTTCTGCTACTACAGCCCTTGTAGTGAGTACCACTTTTGTAGTGAAAAGTCCCTTTACACACTGCTTGCACTGGTTAATAGTTGTCTTGATCCAACTTCCTGGACTAGAATAGCTTATGGCATAGTCATTATATATAGTAAGCTTCTAAGCTATGGTATAGTCAATCTACTTACAGAGATTTTACAAGGAGATATTAAATTAAGCAGTAAAATAATGATTTATTTAGGGTAATAAAAAGTATCTATAGTTTAATCACTTTGTTCGAAAATTCATCAGATTTTTTGTTGCAAAAGATCATCAACCATGGTGTTGAATGGCTGATTGGATATAAATTGTTGATAATTATAAATCAAAAATATCCTAAGTATACCTGAACTTGGGATTCGTGGCCTAGCAATTCCACTTAATAATATTTGACTATGATGACACAGGCATGGGGGCTTTGTTGGTTTAGTCAGACCTATAATAATAGCTGACTAAATGACCTGGGCACATGGGCTTTGTTGGTCTATGTTGAAATTAGTTTTTTATGTCAATTAAGTTTTTATCAAATTAATTACTAATCAATGGTACAAATCGCCTTAATATGTGCTGCCAATTGCTTAAGATGAGTATTGGTTCAGCTATTTGCAGACGTGTTAGAAACGCTGTCTTGAGTATATTCCCGAGTTTGAGATTGACTCTGAGATGTTTGGGATGTCTCACGTTGAATGGATTGTAGTCTCTAAACGAACTCATTACTTTCTCTGGCCAAGTGCCATTGAAATTGAGGCGTCATGGGTAATATGTGGTGAACATTGAACCCTATAAATTATCCCATGTTCATACTAATAAAATATAATCTAATATAGATTATCAGATATTAATACAGTTCTATAGTTTAACTTATAAGCTTTTTTGTATTAATACTTTACGTTGTATTAAGTTGAGGATTTACTTGGGATCAGGAAGATCAGGGCAGCATGCCATCATCTAAGTAACGACAGAAGAATACAAATTCAAGTAGAATTACCAAGGAGTTGTATAAAAACTATAGTCACAGTCTGGTCTGTTGTCTTCATATAATAGACGTTTGAAACTCTGCCTTACCTCATAAGAAGAACAAGCCATCCTTAATAGACTGACAATTCAACACATGGTGAATTAAAAATTATGATGGGTGGTCAATACGCCAAGATAAAAATTTTGATTGAGGGTTGTTAGTTGGTTACAATGTAATCCAAAAATAGGTAAACCCAAAACTCATTAATTTGATATCTGCATCTGATTTGTGGAGCAGGGACTTAAGTCAACGACTATCCAACACTAATACAAGAATTCTGGAGCATGGAAATGCATAAGCTGTAATATAGTGACTAGGCTTATTGATACTCTGATTTTTCATTGGAAGCTTATTTCATAAACTCCTAGTATTCAAAATTAATTTAGGAATGTATCATACTATAATAAATTTCTTATCTATAATTCTATTCCTTGGTACAGAGCTATAGACCATCAATTATATTTTTAAGTGATTCAGTAACAAATAACATTTTACTTTGATAAGATCATCCAGAACTTATACATTAGTTTGTGTAGTTGGTTTAATTTCATTATTAGTTAGAAAAGCCAAAATTGAAAAGCCCTTACAATGAAATAATAGTATACCAACAAATATAGATTGTTATTATAGATATTAATATAAAAGGTGGTACTATAAACAACTTACTCTGTCATTATTTCAGGACTACTACCTATTACCCTCTCCGCCTAACACTATTTCCTAGAGTATTTTTCCTTAACCCATTATACATTATTATATTATTCAAGTTTTATCATTTTTAAAAAAGCAAGCTTACCGGGGGAAAGACAATAACAAATGTTTTGAAGCAGATCTTAAAATGGGTCTGAACAGGGTCAACAAAGGAAAAAAATTTTACTTCAACTCCAGATTAGGGAAGGGAGGATACTCCAGTGGTAGAGTATGTACCCTCTACCACTGCCTCCTGAGTTTGATCCCAGTAATGGACTTTGGGTAGGGGACGATTTTGACTGTGTTGGTTTTGCGCACCAATGCCCTGATCTGAGATAGCAAATAGCAGAGATGGTCCATGGAGTTTCTGGCCTATCATACGCCGCGCATGGAGGTTTTCTGGGTTTTATCCTCCTTTCCCATTTTCTTCATTTCCCTAATTGGTGTGGTATCATCCCACAGGTCGGACCACCTTGAATAAAATTTAAAATTTAAAATTTAAAAATTTAAAATCAACTCTAGATTAGGACTCAATATGACAGGTAAACCATCCTGCTTAAGGAGTTAGGGGCTGAATCCTACTAAACACTAATAGGAACATTCAGTTGGTGCCCCAATAATGTGGAGAGGGTGAGATCCAACCTTACTACCTTAAGGTTGGTTGTTGTACGCTCAATCATCTATTCCATCCTACCTCTTCAAGTTTTAACTTTTCAACAAAAAAGTTAAGCTAAAAGACCAAGCCTCTCAGACAGGTAGATAAGCCATTAGGTGCAGAACTTGTATAAGATGTGCAAATTTAGATAATATTAAAATAAAATATTAGTTTTTCTTATAAAATTGTCTATGCTTACAAAAAAAGATAATTTAGAGATATAGATCATATTCTACAGAATATCTGAACCTAGAAAATATAGATAGTGTTAGAAAAGCAATTTATCAAATAATCTGTTTGGAACAATTAGAAATTCTAAAAGTGGTTATATAAATATTATTCTTTGTGGTGATTTAGTTTATCTTTTAATTTAAAATAAAGCTATAAGGTTTCAGATCTATCAGATATTCTAAAACATACCTTTAGGAGTTTGACATGACTTGATGATAAGCCTAAAACATTGATGGCGGATCATCAATTATTCACTGGAATCAGGTATAAAGTATTTCATAGTTTACCACGATGCAAGATGAGTCAACTCTAAGAAATTCAAATATGGAGGAAATATGGGAATTCTGCCAAAGCTCCAATGAAGATATGAGTAGGATGGAAGTTGGGGAATCTGAGTAGCTGCAAAGATGGTCAGAGAGAAGTCCAAAAGATGGGCATAAGATGGAAAACGAAGGAAAAAAAGAAAATTAGTTGGTAGCTACAGAGTGATTCTGTATGATAGAGATATTGTAGAATTAAACGGTAGAAGGATTCTACCAAGTATTAAATACTGTGGTTCCCAAAGACTCTTAGTATCCATTTAATAAATTTATAAGTAATACTTGATGGATGTCAATAATATCGCTCTCCCATTGTATCATTGTGGGTTAGCTACTGTACCAACTTTTGGCAAATTGTATCTGTTATACCGAATTTCTAACAAAATTTATGATATTATATAATAAAAGAACCTAGTAGCGTCATCTGTTGAAAAGATAAAGTAAATTTATTATTTTATACATAGCTATAATTAAAGCTCAAGGTGATATATATCTGCCTAGACAGTATTATGATTTTAAAGCTACATTTATCATAATATTTATATTCAGTATAAGAAATATATAGTTAAAATAATAAGACGTGAAGCACTACTACTAAGCTAGTATTCAATCTCACTAGTTAGAGCATAGTATTGAGCTGTTACTTTACTAATTTTGGCTTGCAAAAGCTTATAGATACACATCTTTAATAAAAAACAATTTTTAAACCAACATATCTCTCTGCCTATACTTTATACTACAATATAAGCAACACTATTTTTATTTAGCTATTATAATCTTTCAGTCTGCATAAGCTTTGTTGCTACTAATTTTTACAAAACAAAACTACACTCATATTTCATTTGCATATCCCTTTATAATTGTGATATGTAGTAAATTATCATTATCTGCATAGTTCTATGGGTGTGCAATAGAACTGTAAACTTTTTAATTTTTTTGCGTCAGAGCTCTTATTTCTAATTTTATATACAAGTCTTTATTTTTTCATATTGTATTTGAAAGTCCTACAGTGAAAAACGCCAAGGAACTTAGTTTTTATAATAACTTTATTACTTAAGTATCTTTAATTTTCCTGGTTTCATAACTCGTTTTATTTAACTGAGGTAAGACGGCCAGGGGATGGATATTACCAAAACTCAAATCCTAAAATAAGTCTTCACTGAATAAAATGAACGAACCACCAAAATGAGCAGATGACACACATACTGCAAACTCAACCTACCAGGTGGGACAGCGGGAACAGCTTATCCCATCATAACAGATGGGAGGGGGGATCAGGGGGCTTATCCTTAGCCTCTATTTCATCCCAAAGCAGGGAACAGGCTACAGTAGAGAGCAGGGGCGTTGGGGCATCAGTGGGATGTGGAGATATATATTCAACAATCAGGGTGGTAGGAATGCAGCCAAATACATAAGAGTTCTGACGTAATTTTCCAAAGCTAGTTCAGCTTTCATGCGTGCATTGGGTAGTTTTTTGAATGTGGCGATATTGGTGCAGGTAATCTTTAATTTGTGATTTCACGCTACATCTGCCACATGCTGGATGGCATCGTTGGCAGCTTTGTGGGCTTCGATCAACATGTTTTTGAACCTTATTGGCTTTGGAGGGAATACTGGTAGGAGGAATTCCTCCTGCAAGCATCACCACTGATTTGGAGGCAGCTTTGCAGAGAGGAAGACAATATGGCTTAGCCTTTACTTCAACAGCAAGCTGGTGGTCACTGGAATGTTTAGCATTTTCTGGGGTCATATGAGTGAGGGGTAGTTATTTCTCTTGGTCAATATAAACAAACTGCTTGATTTTTATAATGCAATATTCAGTTATATTCCCAGACTCATCAATTTCAGCCAATAAATCCCAAGAATTTTGGTTAAAATGAATTGGGGAGTCAACATATTCCTGAGGTTTGGTTGGTTTGTTGGAAGGTGCATGGGATTAAACTGGGGTCCAAACCTGTGTTTGATTGGATGGAGCATTTGTGGCGTTTGGGTGAGGAGGAGGATGATTGGTTGCTGTTGGCACTGCTGCAGCAACAGGCTTTGGTGGAGGGGGAGGTAGTATTGTACCCCATACCAAAGCTGGTGAAGGGTGGGTGGCAGATTGGATGCTGGCAGATGAGAAATCACCACTTTCAGAAGCAGCTAGGGATGGGCACTTGCGTTTTGAGTGGTTCAACTCAAAACAGGATGGACAGATCGTCCCTCCGCCCTTGATGCAGGCCCAGAACAGATGGTCAGGGGCAGAAGTAATAATGGCATGAGGGGTAATTGACACGGCAATTTTATTTGATTCAGGGCTGATCATGGCATACACTCAAGGCCCAGCGAGGCGTGTGGCCCCATTTGGGACACAAATTGCAAGATGGGGTTGGAGCCATAGGCTGTTAAACCTTCCATCAGCTCCTGGTAGAGCACCTCAGGGGGAAGGTGGGTGGGCAAACCAGCAAACCTAACTACCAAAGTGGTATCCACTGGGAGCCAGGTCTAAGTTGTGGGGAGAGGGGTACCCTGGAAAATCAGAGACACGGTTTCCACAGTGGTGGCATCAGCTTCACATGTGAAGCCAGGATCAAAATACCCCTTATAGGGGTGGAAGGCAATGAAACTGGTAGGATGCATAACTGCTAAGGCATTTTGACAATGGCTTGGTTGTGGTAGGAGAAAGGTTTCCCATAGTTGACCCTAAGGCCAAAATGCATGTTGCTCTGGGGGAGCACCAGGGGGCAGTGGGGCACTACTTGGGTTTGAGTGAGGTTGGCGTCAAGATTTGAGGGGAACGAATCATCACAGAGGTTTGGTGTGACTGGTTGAGCCAGTCCAAGCGTATTTTCCTGTCAGACAGAAAATGGTGGGGGGAGTTTTACCGCTGCCCCACACTGGGGCAGCTTGTGAGGAATCTGAGAACATTGGAGCAAAACTATGGTGTGAAATCAAGATTTACTCGTTTTCTGTATAATTTGCTCAGAAAGTTATGCCAAGTGGAAAGTGAACTCAGCGTCACAAGCTAATTCACTAATTTGGATGAGTGAGTGACTGGTTTATATAACTTAGAATATTTTCATTTTTATAATTCTTTATAAGTTTCAGAATAGTTATACACTCATTTATCAAGTAAAGCAGTGACATGATTTAAAGCTACAAATTTTTATCTTACTTCATCCAAAGGGATCTGGACAGATAAATTTGTGACGCTGTATAAGTTATCAAAAGATAAAAAGGCTATTTAAAATCATAAACGTAAAGTGCTAAAAATTAAAATGATTTAGTCTCAAATTTCCAGTGTCTAGTAAGGTTGCCAGATGTCCAGTCAAACTTTAAGATACATCCTCTTTGGGATAATATAGTCATTTTAGTCGATGCAACTATAGAACATTCTTTCTGCTAACATGTGAGATATAAAGATCCAATTACTTAAATAGATACACTTTTCCTTTAACAACCTTTCCATAAACCATGGGATATGCGGAGGAGGTACAATATTACCTTATAAAATTTTGGTAAATTATTTGTTACAATATAAGTGCTTTTAAGGATTTTCAATTTTTGTATGGAGAAAGAGGATAAAGTTACATATTATTTCATATAACTACAATATAATTTCATTTGTATCTGCATTTACATTATATTTTAACCTTACAATTTTTATCTTATTTAAGATTAGGTTTGATGTATTATCTCAAAAGAACTATGTAGGTCTAGGGCTTTTGTTTGGTACTTAAAAGATACTCTTTCATTACCTAAGTAACAAATTATGCAAGTTGAGCTGACCTTAGGATATATGCTATCTCAAAAATAAGAGATAGTAATAATTTTAAAGTACCCATTTGTTTGAAATTAAGTAAACAAAAATTTTTGATATATCATAGATTAAGGGAGGGTCATGGAGATGGCACCTTGTGCGCATAACTAGTGTCACAGTTAGTGACATTTTAAATAGTGTGGACCGCCTCTCTAATGCTAAGCCACATAAGCCACAAGAAGTAAGGCTAGAACCCTTGCGAGATACTAGTGATCTCTTCAAGGTCATTGACCAAAATTGGGTTCTAGACTTACCTGTCAGGTCTGACGCTAATAGCGCTACTATGGTAGAAAATTTAGAAAAACTTTAGATTCAAAAATTTGGGAAAATTACTAGGTACAAAATGACCAGGTTTGGCAAGTTTGGAAAAACTCTACCTTGTTGAAAAGCAAAACTATTCAAATTAAATTGTAGTTTTATAATTGCTTAGAACTAGAAAACTCCCCTTAAAACCTAGTATTATAGATTAGATGTTTTTAAATTTCAGATATTATACTTTATTCTAAAAATAACGGAGTATTTTCTGGTTAAACTTTCCCTATTTTGAGGCTCCTTTATATGTAAAATTAGCTAAACATCTTCCTGTGATGGTCATAAATAGTCTGAGGTTCTGGTCAGACCCTACTGTAATATAATAATTAATACCCTCGCTGCATCCTATTATGCTGTTTTTGTTGCTCACCGTTTTGCAAAGATTCTTCCCAAACATATACAAACTGGCTCAGCTATCAAGGCCTCTTTCTTATATTGCTCTGGGTAAGTTAAGATGCGTTTTAACCCAATTACTTATTTGAAAACACACTGATATAACTTGGGACTTTGCTTCATACTCTTGGCATTTTTAATACTTGCTTGGTTGCAAATCCCTGGAGTGTCACCTTCAGCAACCTCCTTTTCTCCACTTTCCTTGACATTTTCTGAGAAAAGCCTAGAATTAAATGAGTTTCTACTGCTTGGTTGCTAGAGTTAACCCAGCATTAACAGAGTTGGTCCCTTTTAAACTGCCCACTGAGTCAGTACTCACTTCTCCTTATTACCCTTGCCTTTTCATCTATAAAGTGGTGCGCTGAAGGGTTGCATGACTCCTCTCACTCAAAAAACTCATACATTGTGCAATACATGTCACTACCCCAATATCTACAACCCCTCCTTGGACTCTAAAACTTAAGAAGTATATTTTTGACACGATGTCCAGCCTTAGGTCTCATAAGAAGCCCCAGTAGAAGGAGCTAGAAGATATCCTTCTCTTCCAACTTCTTTTAAGTTAGATCATTGAGGAAGATCGTTAATATTTCTCACCTCAAGTGAGACAAACAGGGCCCTCCTGGAATCTTGTTTCACTCTGCAAAGATTTTAATAAAATTTGAGAATCTCCTCCTTCTACATTTAAGGATTAAAACCTTTGCCTAACTATCCCAAGGACACCTTACTACTTTCCAGTACTTATTGATGTTAAAAAAGGCATCAAGACTGAAATCACTTTTGCACAGCTGAAAGTTGCCTTTCTCCGCATGTTCCTATATAATACTGGGTCCTCTCTGTGCTATGGGCTAACCATCCTTCTACTTAAGCTGGGACGTGGTTTACTATTTCATCTATGCTATCTTATAGCATTTGTACTTACAACCTAACTGCAACGCTGAACTTTAGGCCCTGGAGCTTGAAAACTCTATCTTAATTGTATCTTTTTTATGGAACCTTCCTTGTAAATCCAGTTTATGTTTGTTCTATGATCCCATTGTATCTTACTCTAATGAGAGTCTTGCCATTATGGATACCTCCAATCCATAATGGAATATTCTCTTACTGTATTGCCAAACTAACTTTTTAAAAAGGGAGTAAGCTCACCAGTAGGTGAAACTGAAACCTCAGTTATAGAGGGGGTATCCTCACCACTGGCTCTGCACCACTGCGCTCCACAGATTACCCATACTTTTGTCTTCAAAGGTAGATGGGCCTAAAAAATTTTATCTTGATTATTCTAAAGCATTCACTTTACCCTAGCTCTAGACCCTCTGTTGCCATTTTAGACTCTAGGATTTTCCAACAAATAGTTCCTTTCCCAGTCGAGGTGAAGCCTTTTTACCTTTTGTCTCAGAGTCTCCCTCTCTGTCTGACCCCATTCAGAGATAGAAGATAGCCACAAATGATAATTTTTAGACAAGCTCTCCTTGATGACCCCACATGAAGATTAGCTGCACTTACTGGCGTGGTGCCTGTGGCAAGGACCTTCCCCTGATGAACATAGAGCATCATGCTACCCCACACCTTTCAAGTCTCGTGGGCAACTAATGGATAATGTGAAGTCATAAGCTGTAGAGGCTTCAAAAGACGATCTGATCTACTCCCCTCCTTCTGGGCTCAGAGCCATCTTATCTTCTTTTGACCCTCCATCTATTAAATCTTTGTCTGCGTACTTCTTGTTCATGGCTACCCTCACCTCCTCTGAAAGGGGCTTCTAAGTTTCATTTTATAGACTCTGGCGCTACTGAAAAAAATCTGCTAAAATTCTTGGAAACCTTAGACCCACCCTTAGGGTAGTTAATTTGTAAAGGGAGGAGCCTCTCATACAATCCCTAGTTACCAAGTGATATCCCCAGTCCCTTTCAGTGCATATGATGGAAAGTATGTGGAGAATATCTCTGCAGATAACAAATCTCTGTACCTGGTTAAATTGGGTTATGCTGATGGGAAATCTTTGATTTCATATTAAATTTCTCATATACAACCATTCACGTAAAGTTTCCAGAAGAGCAATTATTACCATATTTACCTGAATGAAAGCGCCAAGGCTCTGCCAAGTAGATAGGGGCTCTGCCCCAATGCTGGCCTCGCCTCTATTTAACCAGTCTTAACTCCCACTCTCTCACTTTACCTACCCCAAGTGTATCAAGCCTTACGCAGACATGTTTGACTCCTCTAAGGCCTTCCCACCTCCAGCGCACTAAGTTTAACTTTTAGTTTAAGCTGAACATTGTCCTTGTTAAAATATCATCTCCAATCTACTTCTTTCTCTGAGGGAGGAGGCCGCCCTGGATGTTTAGGTTGACAACATGATTTCCTATGGTCACATCTCCAAAAATAACAAAGGAAAGCAAATTTCCTTTGTTATTTTTGGAGAAGTCTTATAGCTCTCAAGACTCTGCGTTGATTAAGGTAATATGAACAATGTTACACTTTCTAACCCCATCCACTACCCCTTGATCAACAGATCGCTCGCTATGTTAAGAAGGCTAGTTATTTAGCAAGTTAAGTTGTCTTCATGCCTTCAGCCAGATCCATATCAAGGAAGGGTCAGGAGTGGTTGACCGCTTTCTATACTTTTAAAGCATTTACAAGTTTAGGTTATTGCCCTTTGGTTTGAAGAACATCTTTATCTGTTTTCAAAGGTTTGTTGATGCTGTCCTAGGAGACCTTATGTGATCCTGCACTATAGACTACATAGGCGATATGGTGGTCTTCACCCCAGATGAAGAGTATCACGACCACCATACTGTATCTGTCATGTAGAGTCTAGATTAGGCAAATCTTAAAAGCAAAGCGAGAAAGTGTGAGCTCTTCCAACCCTAAGTTAAAAACTTAGGGAACACTATCCTATCTCATAGCTGTATTATTTCTCCTTTTATTGAAGTAGCCATATGCTAACGAGCGACTCCCACATCTCTCATTGTTGCGCAGCTTCTGTGATACTTAGAACTTTCCTCAAAGTGTTCACCCCAAAGCTATCTGAAGTTGGTTCTTTCCTCTACACCGCATTTTGTAAGAAAGTTTTAATCAGGACAAAGTAATGCAACGCAGCCTTTAATGCAATCAAGATCATCACTCTGTCAAGCCCCATTCTAATGCATGAAAATCCAAGCCAACTCTTCATTGTAGCAACTGAAGCTTTTAACTTTGCATTAGAACATCCTTGTTGCAAGAAGAGGACGGAATGAAGCGTTCTTGCTTATTTTCTTAAGAAGATGTCCCTGGCTTAGCTCAACTACACCATTTAAATCAAGGATCATCTTGCGGCTGTTGAAGCTGTACAGCACTGGCGTTATCAGTATGGCTTTAGGTGTTCTTTTACCACCCATATGGACTATAAGGCTTTAATGTACTACCACTCACTCCAGAAGCTGACCCTAGCCAGTCCAGGTGTCTAGAAATCTTATCTATGTTCAATTTCAGTACAAATTCATAAAGGGTAGTCATGACTTTCTGCCTCATGCTCTATCATAAAATTATGCTATCTTCCCCAGTCCAGCATTAGTTGAAACCCATAATATCTTAGTGTTGATTGAACTGGAACAGGTAAAGGGAACACTCATTCCAACCATATCACATTGCTTATTATGGAACCTCTGGATGGAGGTATAGACACCCATTCCTAAGTTATACTATCTCAGCCTCTGTCATTAGACTATACTAAAATGAAGAAGGCCTTTCAGAAAGTGGAGAACCATTAAGCAAGGGTTGCCAACTGCTTGATAAGGTTATACTCCATCAGTGCAATTGGTGGGTCCCACATTGGACCCTTGAAAGAAAAGGGGATCTGCGAAACCCACAATTCCCATCACCACTTGATACCATGGCAAGGTTAAGACAATTGAGTTGTTCCAATGCGCCTACAGTTGGAAAGGCCTTGCTGCTGACATTGCCAAATTCACATATTCCTACCTAACATATAATTGTCCAAAACCCAACCGCCAAAAGTCAGCTATACTACTGATACCCCTCCAAGCCGCTGAGGCCCTTAAACATCATTATCTGTATATTTCATTGTTGAACTTCCCTTGTCCCAGGGCTATGACGTGGTGAGGGTGGTGGACCACTTCACCATGATAGTCCATTTTTCCAACTTTAGCACCACCATCACTTCTGTCCAGGCGTCCAAGCTTTTTTTGACCGCATTTCTGCCTGCATAGCATCCTAAAAGAAATCATCAGTGACTGTGGTACCAATTTACAGCCTGTTATGTAAAGCTTTGCTATCCATTTTAGTGATCTGCCACTGCCAGTCCAAAGCCTTTCACTTTCTTATAGACGGACATACTGAGAGGGTGAACCAAGGTTTAAATAAATCTTATGTAGCTACTCCAACACAGAACAGAACAACAGGGCTTCTCGTCTACCACTGGCTCAATTCACATATAACAAACTAACTCACAATTCAATGGAACCTCACCGTTTTTTTGCAAATTATGGCTACGCTACCAGGTCTGATTTAATTCCACGACTAGAGTCAACAGTTGCTTCAAATGAGTGTGCCAAAGAGCTAATAAACAAAAATCAGGCGCTGAAGAACCATTTTAATGGCGCTGTGAGAGTTTACAATACCTATGCTGACTGCAAGCAATGCGAAGGCCATGAGTATACCATTAAGGATCAAGGCGGCTGGGTATGGTTAACGCCAAGAACCTGCACTTAAAACAACCCTGTCAAAAATTAGGTCCTAAGCAAGTTGTACCCTTCGAGATCATATGTAAGGTAGGACCAGTAGCTTACCAAGTTGACCTACCCCCTCCATTATATGTTCAGCAGCAATAATGAGTGTCTCATGACTCCATCTGATGGCCCTAAGTTTTCTCGCCCCTAGCCAGTTACTTTGGATGGCAAGCCCCAATATGAGATTTATGCTATCCTTGCCTCTCATTCATCTTTACGTCGCCTACATTATTTGGTGTCCTGGAAAGACTCTGATGAAACTGAGAACATCTGGGGGTTTCCATAGAGACTGCACTAATGATTAAACGTTGATCATCAAATTCCATGAAAGGTTCCCTGACGCTGTAGGTCCTGCCTCCAAAGCCTTATTAATAGCTTAGAGTCATTCACCCTCACAGGAATTTGCCTTGGCTGATGTCCCTTTTGGCGAATAAAGCCCCATCCAAAAGTTGAGGGTGATGGCAAAGCTCATGACACATTTACCTGATGTGTACCACCCCTCACATACAAAGCCATAGAAGCCACAGGAAGCAAGGCTAGAACCCTTGAGAGATACTATTAATTTCTATAAGTTTAATGACTAAAAGTGGTTCTAACCTTGCCTGTCAGGACTGAAACTAGTAGTGCTACAACGGAAGAAAATGTGGAAAAAATAGTTTTAAAAAATTCTGGAATTTTTCTAGGTACAAAATTGACCAGTTCAGCAGAGTTCAAGATTCTAAATTTTGATGAGAAAAGACTTCTCAGCTCATATTGGGTTTAGATATTTGCTAAGATCTCATAAACTTCCCCTAAACCCTAGTAACATAGCTGTTTTGTTTTCACATTTTTTTCACATATTATACTTTACTCTGAAAAATAAAGGGTTATTTTTTATTAAACTTTCCCTATTTGAGGCTTCTTTATATATAAAATTTGGCTAAACATCTCAATGCAAAAGTCAAGCTTAGTTTAAGGTTCTGGTCAGAGCCTACTATAGATACAAAAACGTATGTCCTCACTGCATCCTGTTTTGCTGAGTTTGCAGATCACCGTTTTGCACAAATCCTTGTCAGATCATGCCCAGATTGGCAAAGCTCTCAGGGCCTCTTTCTCTTATAGCTCTGGGTCAGTTTGGGTTGCATTTAACCCAAAAAATTACATTAAAAACACATTTAGATAACTTTGGATTTTTCTTACCATTCTTGGTACCCTTTGCACATTTTTGGTTGTTTTTCCCTAGAGTGTCACATTCAGCAACAGCCTGCACTCCACTTCCTTGACACTAACCTTATATTACTATAGGTCAGACAAGAATGACATTGGCGCATCAGAAGAATAATTCTCAAGATTATTAACCTTAAAGTTTAAGTTGAAAGCTAATTCTAGTTGTAGTATGCAATTAATCATAAAGGGAAGATCTAAATTTTGATTAAGAGGGTTGAGAAAGAGGTAGATATGCTGAGATTTGCCATGTGATTTTGTAATCTTTTAACTGCAATTGCATTAGCCTTAATTATTTTGCTTATTGCTGAAATTATCTTTTTGATCTATCTCCATCTTTTGTAGTAATTCATCTTGAATTTAGGAGAAGGAACACCTTAAAGGAGTTCATATGCTTTCTCATGAATGACAATATTTGTAGGGATAAAGCAATAATCATCTAGTGCAGCAGCAGCAAGTTCTAGGGTTAAGAAATATTTATGGCTTTTAGATATTAGTTGGATCTATGGATGATAGGATGTAAAAATCCAATGGTTTTTTTTGCAAAGTGAACTGGTTGTTTTAGGGCTCAATAGCCTGTGTTTCCATTATAATCTTGTTTAGGACCTCTCATGGACTTAAAAACAAAAATGGTAAAGGCTAGAAAATTTGGGGGATCATGTGGCATTTGACCAAGATTCTTGTCTGGGACCATTTGTTGTCAATTACTTAGATTTAAGGGTACTGGAATCTCTTTTTGGTCAGGATGAAGTGAGGTTTAATTGAGGAGATTTAGTTTAGGCTATAGGTGATAATATAGCAGGGTCAGAAGTAAGTCCCAGCATGCAATAAAATGACAATGCAAACAGTTGCAGGTGTGGAAAACTCTTTTGCTTTAGATGATCAAGTGCAATAATATGAGAAAATTGTCTAGTTATGATCAACTCTGGTCCAAAATGGGTTAGCACTACAGCAATTAATTTTAATGAGATTTTGTTTATCAAATTAAAATGTGGGTCATTAGTTGGTATAAATTTCAGGTTAGCCAGGTGGTCTGCCCCTTGAAGCACTTCAAAATAAAGAAATTGGTCATTACATATTTTTGTTAAACTATACATTAGCTTTATATAAGAGCTTTTTAGTTCTTGTTGGGTTAATAGTCTTGCAAAATTTATTAGTATGGTAGTATGTTATTGTTAAGCAGGTACATGTTTTTGGATTGGGACATATTTATAGATTAGAGAAATTCTTGTTGCAGCAGTATCATCATCCGCATAGTTAAAGCCAGGATTTAAATAGTTCCTGTACAAATGATAATCTATAGAGCTTGCTAGTATAACCATCTTCATTGCCAATTCTATAATTGGTTTGTTGATATAGGAAAACAAGTTGCCATATTCCACTTGGAGGAAGAATATATAATATATAAATGGAAATAAAACATTTATGCAATAGATAGTTGGTTGAAAGCTTGGTATAAGGTGATTTTATTAATTAAGGGGAAAAGTTCTCAGAGTTTTAATGGGGTAAGATAAGCTGACCTAAGAGAATTTAAGACTATAAAATACATGGTATAAGGAGGGCTAGAGTAACACACTAATGTTGTGAATGTCACAGCTAGTGACCTATTTTTCTGGAATTAACTGCCCCCCAAAGCCAAGTCCAACAAGCCCTTGAAGAAAAGACCAGAACCCCTAAGGTTCACTGATGACCTCTCTAAGGTCATTGACAGAAAATGAGTACTGGATTTGCCAGCCTGGGCTGAGGAAAATGGCCCATCTAAGGCGAAAAACCTGACACAAATCAAATCTAAAATCCAAAAATTACACATTATGTGGTTATTTATTTGGCTGAATTCAAAAATTTCTGTTTTTGTTTAAGAACAGAATATGTGGCTCAGATTAGATTTTTAAATAATCATTTTGAGCCTTAATGAATTGTTCTCCTTTAAATTTAAGTGTAAGCTTAGAATGGCTTTACTTTTCTTAAGCTACTCTGTACAATCTAATAAAGTTTAGGAACTTATGGTCAATTTTCCTGTATATATTTGTTTATTTTCAGCGAAAAAACACCTCTCAGAAGTTCTATGATGGATGGAGTACATTTTCCGCTCTGGTTTGCCTCTACCGCTGTACGTGATCCCCCCGCCCATTCTGCCACTTATTCTTCCAGCTCCACCACTTCCTATTTCGCTGCCATTTGTCCTAGAATTTATGACACCCTTCCCAACTCCCAGAGCCTCTTCCCTGAAGGTTGGGGCCACTTTGGTGTGCGTTTTGCTTCACAAATTTATATGGAAACATGATACTGACCGTTTAGGACGTCTCTTTGTTTTGTTGGGTCACTTGGCCTTGTTATCACCTTTGGCCTGGGTCATTCCTCTCAGCGACCTCCTGCGCTCCAGTTTCCCTGACAGTGAAGGGTGAAAGCTTAACATTATCTCAAAAATAAGAACTTATAAATCAAGATTTGATTACTCATTGGTATATTTTGGTGGACATGCTCTCTTGTTTGCACATAAGATAATTCAAAAGTGGTTGTTACATGATATAAAGGCATAATAGCTATATAGCTTAGGTATTTTAATAAATTAGCATTTAACACTATATATCTTATCTTTTTGAATCTTATAAGATAAGTTATGGAAGAGCCAGACATATTCTAGTGATTAAACTTACTTATGCTTTAGCTGAAATAAATACTTATGTGTTCAAATAGCTATATAATTATATGAACTCTTATTTAAAATTGATTATACTAGATCCCAACTTCAATGTATATATCTTGTCACAAGTATCATCAGATGAAACATAAGAAGCTTGGAAATTATTGAACCAACCCAAGATCACTACAATGATACTATCTAAAGCTTTCTCATAATTATAATATTACACTCATAAGTTGTAAAGATGCTATCATAGATTGGGTGTGATAGATATAAACAAAGTTAAATACTAATTTATGCTATTAGAAGCTATATATGTTTTAAATTTTCAATATATTATGATAGTTAATATGTTGGAATCTAAAGTTGTTTATGTATGTAAATATATAATTTACCTGATATCTTACTATAGTTATATTATACAATTACTGAAGGGTTATATTAATCATTACTTTATATTTTTGAGCTAACAAGAATTAAGTTGTAAAATTTATGTGTATATATAACAAAATTCAACATTTAAGTAAACCTTAAAGTAGATTGCTTGCTAATCATATGAAGAACTTAGGGTTCATATTTTCTTAGTTTCTTAGAAAATAAACTGTCAATTTAGGTTTTATAGAAATTCATGAAAAGCTCAAAATATAGCTGAGTTCATTATTATTAACATGTTCAGCTATGTAGGTTAATGTATCCCTATAACAGAGCTATTTTTTACAATCTAAATTTTTAACATAAAAAACTTTTTCAAGCTCATTAAAAATGTTGATTTTATCAGGCTATATATTTTAACATAGACTTTTTACCACATTTTTAGAGCAATAATTTAGTAATTTAATCATTTTGAACTAAGAGGCACTTAAGCAGTGTCATATAATTGTATTTTTAGTTGTTTATAAGCTAATAATTTATTACAGAGAATAAAATCTTAATTTAGATTGCTTTTATATCTTTTTTACCTTTATTATTCTCAGCCTTTAATTTATAATATATACATAAGCTGCTATTGATAATAGCATTTATTTTATACTAAGTATGTAAATTAGTATACTTCAAATTTCCATCAAAATACATATACTCATCTGCTTAATATGCATATTACTAAAAAATTAAGTAATTACCAACAAGGTTTATTTTAGCTTTTTTTATGCTCCTACTAGTGTTTTCTGTCACTGTCATAAGAGCTTTTGTCATATTATAGTTAAAGCTTACCTGAATCTAAATATTTAGTAATTTAAACTATATATGTACCAAGACAGTGAATATTCCAGCAATTGTAAAGCAATATAGACAAGTTAGCTATGTATAAATTTTTAGATTTAAATTAAAAAAGACTCAACTACATTTTTAATGATTACTTCAGAGAACCTTAAAAGTTTTTAATTCTATTTGCTATTATAATATAATTTTAGATGTGGTACCTTTTACTTGTATACAAGTAACTAAGTTTGTCCAACCAAGTTATTAGACTTATTTACTTAGTTTTCCCCTTATATATAAAATGATAGCCCTTTTAAGTCATTGCAGGCTGAATAAGGTACCTTCTGGATAAGCATTTTTAGTACTTAGCCTGTAAACCTAAGCATACCATGTTTGGTATTTTGGATGCAGAACTGTCATGGAATCTGATGATTAAAGTAAGACTGGGCTTCAAATCTGGGTGTGTAACAACCCAGTGGAAAGCCCAGAATGCCAAGGTCATAGCAGTTCTGAGAAGTTGTAGGAGAGATCCCCTATTATTCTGGTGAGGGAAATAAAAGTTAATAAACATACCAAAGGCCCCATAAAAACCAAAATGGCTGCAATGGGGGCAACTGCAGGTCTTTCTGGGGCATCCCCCAAGGGTGGGAGAGACAAGGAGAATGACTAATCCTCCTGGGTTTGCAGTTGTTGACCTTTGGCTTCATTTTCCCAACCATTTTGGACTAATTCATCATAGTAAAAATTATAAAATTCTTGGAAATTTTCAAATTTTCAAAATGATGATCAGCCTCACAAATCAAATTTGAATCAAACTGCTCCAACCATCAGGAGGCTTGGGCCTTGTCTTGCATCCATTTAGAAGCTTTGGGTTGGATAGAGAGGTTGGGCACATCGCCAGCATAGCAGATCGATTTTTTAAATGATTTAGGCCATATTGGCCCTTGGTGGAATGGCCTGGATGGTTCAGTGCCTGGTTCCCACCTTGCGGTTGTGTGAATGGCAAGTCCTCAACTCTGAACAGAGAATTTCAATTTTGGAGATGGCCTCACTCTGCCAGAATTGCGCTGAGCCACTAGCAGATCAGCAAGGCAGATTAGGTTGAATTCTTCAATTACTTCATGAAGTGGGGGGCAGACCTGAAGCTGGTCTGCCAGGTGCCAAATGGTAAACATGTCATTTTAAAGAGTTCAGTGGATTTGAGAACTCTTCCAAAGCGGTGTATTGACATCATAGGCTTGTGGTAAATTCCTGGATCATGATCAACCTTTTGGTGGGCCACCAGATTGATGGCTTAGAAGGCCCACTCAATGACCATCAGCCCTAGGATGCAGATTGCTGCATACTTTGCTGGGTTAAGTAAAAGAATCATGAAGAAAGCAGCAGGGATTGTGGAGTAGGTTTTGGAGGGAGTAGTTTTATTATACTTAAAGGTGAATATGGACTGACAACTGCTTCTGTAAGAAGCAGTTGCCTTATATATGAAGTGGGGAAAAGGGGTCCATGGGTATATTTTTCCTGGGCAGTGGTAGCTGACGTACTCATGGGTACTCAGAATGGGTTTGAGGCTTCATAATCCAGCTTATGCAAATGTTACAAAAGCTCTGGCAACATAATTGTTGGATCCATCAGGGAAGGACCCTCACTGATTCAAACATAAGTAAATTAACTCAGATTGAAGGGGCAGCTGAATTGGGTCCCACCAGGGTTAATTCCAATGAATTTTTAGAAGATTTTTTAAAAATTTTCCAAAAGCAAATTTCTGACTCAGATTGGCTTTCCTGGGCCCAAAATTTCAGATCTCATGTCCCAGACTGGGTTTTCTGACTCAGGAGCTCTATCCTGAGTTTTGAGGACCATTTTCTTCTTTTTCATTGTCGTAAAAGATGGCAGAGTGGGGCTCAGAGGGAGGGGAAGCTGCTGTTGAAGGCTTCTGGCCTGTAATACCACTTTACAGACCTATTTTATCCTTTTAACCAGAGCAGAAGCATCCAAATGGGGTACTGTGGTGGGGCTTTTTAGTGCCAATGCATTGACCCAACAATTATCAACTACATAACCTAAGTTTTCCAATTTAGCTAAGGGCTCCACAGGGGGCATTAGGCCCCTTCTTCTTCCTAAAAGGGACCTTTTCTCAATCTATCCCAAGAGTTGGGTCTCTAGACTTACAAGAGCTCTCAAGAGACCAGTTTATGGCCTCATAGAACCTATAGGAAATGAGTCAAAAATAATAAGCAAAATAAAATTTATGTCCTGCTTTAAAAATGCTTGCTACTCATCATAAGGGCATATCAGATAGTATAAAAAAGACATTAAACTTTAAATTTTATAAAATAGCAAGTTTGGTAAGCCAAACCTGGATGAAGTTAAATATCTGAGCTAAAATTTCATTAAAAGCCTGCCCATACAACATGTTCAGATCACAACTTCAGAAATTTCACAGATTACTTCCTACTAGTAGTCACCCAGTGGTCAAAATTTGACTGTAATTCATTAAATTTTTAAGTTTTAATGGTATTTAGGTTCTTATGTCAAAGAGTATACCTCTATAATCATTGCATATTGTTTTAGATTTTATTATATTATGTCAGCTGCAAAATGTACCAATGCATCATTAGCATGTGTTGTTTGCCTTAATTCTCTGCAATACCTATTAAAATTTAAAATTTAATGTTAGTAACAGTTGAAAAAACTCAATTACAGCTTGTATCTGGAGTTTTTTTATATAACTTATTGTCACTTTTAGTTTAATTTCATGTTATTATTGAACAGATAAATGCTAGTTAAAATGTGTCTTATACTTCTATGAATATCAAGTCTCATTTTATTTAGTTCAGTAATTTCACTTCATCTTTGGTAAGGTACAAGATCAAAAACAGTTTGAAGATTATCTGCTACAAAGCTTATGTATTTTTTACATTTTTTCTATGCATTAAACTTTAAAGTTATTTGAATAAATATGAAAGAAAGGAAAAATGAGGTTTAGCTTGACTAAGCTATATTTAAAAAGAAATAACATGTTTTTGATATTTCCTTGGGTTTATTATTGCCATACTGACCAGGTTCTTCCAAGGCTACACAGTTATTTTGCCTACCTTTTCTAAATTATATAAAATTTAAATAAAAATAATACAAAATAAAAAATAAAAAAATATGTGCCTCATATTTTTTCTTATATTCTTCCTAAAATTAAAAAACTGGTTGGTTAAAAAAATAAATATTGTTCATTGAACTTGAAAAAGTTTGAAAGTAAATTTAATGTTCAGAACTTCTGTGATAATGATGTTTTTTATATGAACTCTTTCATTTGCTAAATGCCCTTGACCATTATATTAAAAGTAATCAAGGGAGTTGACCTTGAGACAAGTACACCACAATGAGGTTTTATAGCCAGTACAGGTTTCTAACATGTGTTAAACAAAAACTGCACTAGGTGGAAGCAGGAATTACCCTACCAGGCTAACCACCATCCCTTGGCCATTATATTAGGAAATATAAAATCTCAAACCATTGAATGAATGAACTCTATTTGTTGCAATGTACAATTGGCCATTTGTAAAACCTGGCTGCCTCAATAAAATTCCAATTTTTTCAAATATTTGTCCTTGAGACTTATTTATTGTTTTTGCAGATGCAG